>JARBWK010000004.1:148578532-148636803 GCA_030556195.1 Anolis apletophallus
TTCAAAATGTTGAAAATGGCTATCTTCACAAATCTCACTCTCATGGCTGTTGTCAAACTACTGTAAGAAAAATCAATTATATTCCTAATTAGTGTTTTGTTAATTTATGTCCATACAACTATTTTCAAAGATGGATACACAGAGTTCCAACTTTCCTTTTGTCCTCTGTAATTTGAAATTTAACAGGTGCCAGTATGAACAGAGATGTTGCTGGGTTTTTAGCTATTTTTCAACACAAAACACTGGAAAAATAGTAGAATACTAGCTGAACCCGGCCACGCATTGCTGTGGCAAAGAACATCAGCAGCATCCCTTCCTGCCTTTCGTTCTTGCTCTCCTCCCTGTCTCCCTCATCCTTCAGCTTTTTCCTTCTCTTTCCTCCTTCCTTCAGTCTTTCCTTTCCCTCCTTCCTCCCATTCATTCCTTTTCTCAATCAGTCCTCCCCTTTCTATCACTCCCTCCATTCCCTCCCTCTCTTTCTTTCCTTCCTTTTTCTCCTCCCCTCACCAGATTGACCTTCCTTTATTACCTTTTCGTACCTTTTTCTGTCCTGTGACTTTCTCTTCTTTCTTCCTGTGGTACTTCCTTCCTTCCCTCTTTCCTTCTTTCCCTCCCTCCTTCTCTCTGACCTTTCTCCCCCTTTCCCTCTTGCTTTCCTTCCCTTTTTCCCTCCCTCCTTTCTTCTCTCCTTCCTTCCTGTCTGTTAGCCTTACTTCCTAATGTACCTCTTTGATGCCTTTCATTTTTCTTTCCTTTCTACTGTATGTTCTTCCTTCCTCTTCCCTTCCTTCCCCCTATTTTTAACTTCTTTCTAATATCTTCTTTCTCTACCTCTTTCCTTCCTTCATTTATTGCTTCCATCCTTCCTTCTGTCTCTCTTTCCTTCCCTCTTTCTTTCCTTCCCTTTTTTCTTTCCTTCTCTGCTACCTCTTTCATTCCGTCCTTTTCTCTTTCTCTCTTCCCTCCCCACCCCCTCTGTCTTCCTTTCTGTCGTTCTCCCCTTCCTTTCATCCGGGGCCGTCCACCAGCGGGTTGTTCTGCGTCTGTTTGTTGACTTTCCTTTGGGGGGGGGGAGAGAAGGGGTTTTGACGCATGCGCACAATAGCGGCGCCCCTCCCCTTTCCCCGTCGCCCTTCTCCCCTCCCCAGTTCCCGGACTCACTTGACACGGGTCCCCATGGCTGCCTGTCCGCCCACCTGGCTGCCTCCGAGGTGAGGGCCCACTTCCGTCTCCGCGCTGCCCACTCCACCCGTCTGGGCAGCAGGGCAAGGCATGCGAGGAGGGCGGAGAGTAGACAGCGGTGGGCCGGAAGTGGCCGCGCGGGGCTTTCTGGGATGTGTAGTCCTGTGGTGAAGCAGGCTTTTATTTATTTATTGTAAGTGGAAGGGGGGAGGAGGGGAGCTTTGGCACGCAGGGTTTTTATTTATTTATTTGGAGGCCTGATGTTCCCACGTGTGATAAGTGCTGTTTCTTTAGTTTGGGAGGGGGGATGAGAGGAGCTGTGGTGCGCAGCTGGCCTATGCGCCATTTTGTGTTCTGGTGCGGTGGTTTATGGGAATTGTAGCCCATAATGTTTTTTTGGGGGATTTGTGACCGTTGGCTATATTGGGGGGTTGTGCTAAACATACCTCTTTGGATTGTGTTAGTATGTGGCCTGGTTTGGTGTGTCTGCGTTGTGTGGTTTTGCTGTCTATAGGCTACTAAACACGACAGCTCTTCTTTTATATATATAGAAGATGGGGAGGGAAGATCTTTCTCTCCTGCAATGTGCAAAAAGTCCTGGGGGAACTAAGTAAGCATCAAATGGAATTTTTGCTGATGTAATATTTATTTATTTATTTATTCAGTTTTATAGTCCGCTCCTCCCAGCAGGCTCGGGGCGGATCACAGCAACATTCAGTAAAAACATCGAAATACAGCAATGTTAATAGAAATACCTGTTAGATGTTTCTCGGAAATTCCCAGACATGAGTGCCTTCAAGGCAGCCATTAGGATATCGAGAGCCAACATGGTGTACTGGTTTGAGTACTGGAGTCAGGTTCTGTGGGACCAGTGTTTGTTTCATCTCTCAGCCATGAAAACCCATTAGTGGATTTTAGGCATGTCTACTCGGAGGAATAATGGAATCACAAAGTTAACAGAAACCACAAGGGTCAACTAGTTCAACTGCCTGCCACACATGAATATATAATCAAAGCGCTTTTGACAGATGGCCAACCAGCCTCTGTTTAATAACCTCCAGGGAAGAGACTACACCACACTCTGAGCCAGTGTATTCTGTTATTGAATAGTTCTTACTGTCAGGAAGACAATTGCAATCCACCTTTTAACAAATCTTCCCAAGAAAATACCAAGATAAGTTCTTCTCAAGGTCACAACAAATCAAATTTGAAAACACATGAAAATAGCAAGTTCCCTCAAGCAGGGCAGAGGATCGTGTGGCCTTCTAGATGTTGAACTCCAAATGTGAGCTATCCTAGTCAGCATAGCCACAGAAAACACTATGTAACATGGTTTTTGTTCTTGTGTTATAAATGTCGTTTCCTAATTGCTTCTATCATAAAATACGGAAAAAATGTATTAAACTGCAAAAACTTTGTTTTTGTGAGACATGCTGCCATCAAACAGAATTTGGGGGTCTTGCTATGAAGGCAGAACAGCTAGACCCACCAAAGAGGATCCATATTAACCCTGGTGAGAAAGGAAACCCAACCCCAATTTCCCTAGAATTTCCCAATAAAGAGCTCACCAAGTTGAAGGAGTACCACCAAGGTGTTTATTCATCCAGCTGAATGAGATGCACAGCCGCAATCCTTCGCCATGCTGGCATAAAGGTTACATTGGAAAAACATGCCTTTTTATAAGGTTACATATTCAAATTTCCCACTTCCCGCCCCCAGACCGGTTTCGCGTTGATTGGATGGAATCTTGCTGGCTGGCTGCATCATAGCCAAAGGGAGCTCAGTCCGCTTCCGGCTTCCAGCCAATGTGGGCGAAGAGGTGGGCGATGAGTAGAACAATGAAGGCAGAAAAACATTTTGATGAGATTAAATATGTAAATCAAGTGTCCAGGGGCAAGTCAAGAACTCCTGGCTCTTCAGTCTACCAGCCTATTGTCCTTGTGAGCTAGTAAACATGTCCATCTATCTGTGGCTTTCTTTTTGGCAGTCACAGATCACAATATTTTCTTGGGAGATTCAGTTCATTGACAGGGAACAAAGAAGAATCTTGTAGCCATTTCCAGTTTCCTAGGCTGGAGGGATGGCCTTTGTGTTTAAATGGAATATTGTTTTGCCTATCAATACATGACTAATTGGCAGAATAAACTCAGAGACCAATTTGCCATAGATTTGGCAAAAACTAGTTTTGGCCCAAAGGGGGACAGACCCTTTTGGAAAGAGCTGGCTTTTGCTATTGTCATGCAAATAGGGCTTGTGGATGGGTGATTGAATCACAGGCTTCAGGAATGCAACTGGCAAGCCTCACCCAAGGAGCTAGGTCATGTAGCAATGGCATTCCAATATTTTTAAAAATTATACGCAAGGGAAAAACATATAGGGAAGTCAGGGAAGGGGAAATACATTGGAAAATTTCTGATTACCTCACCCCCTCCCCAAAGATATACAGTTTATTAGGTTCATAAAAGATAGCCCAAAGGGTGCTAAACCATGAGGCCCTTCGCAGGGGAGAAGCGTCTTGAGTCCATGGGATGGAAAGAGGGAAAACTTTGTAAGGTTCATAAAAAATCTTTGGGAGTGAGCAAAAGTCCATAAGAGTCCTGAGGAAGTTCATAATGCAAAAGGAAACTAACTGGGTGCATTCATAAAGTGTGGGTTACAGGGGCACTGTCATGTGGGACCATGGGGCCATGGGAAGAGCCTTAGGTTCCCATGTGGGGGAGAGATTGGGGATTATGGGATCACTTCCAGCCTGTTGTTCTTGGAGAAACTATGAATCCCTTGATTTTAAACTATCTTCTACAGAGCCTGGGGAAGGGGGGGGGGGTCATCTTCGATATCAATGCTGCAACACATTCTGCTATAGTTTTTCATTGACTATCTCATACAGTCTCAACCAATTCTACATAGTTTGTGGCAGGCACGCAAACAAAGTTTCTGGAGTATAAAAACTACTTTCAAAATAAATATCACACAATTAAACAAGTATAACATTTTCAAACCAGGAACAGATTTTTTTCAAATTTTGTTAGATAGTGTAATGGTGAATAATGATTTCCAACACTGTTTTAAAAAGTCCCCAAAAACACATCTCTTTTGAGGTTAGACATAAACCTTTCACTTAAAGTGAAATTGCAGCCATTTGCAAAAGCTATCTGCTTTTCTTACCTTATATCTGTATTTTTTTAAGAAGCAACTTGAGAAACTGCAGGTCACTTCTGCTGTCAGAGAATTGGTCATCTGCAAGGACGTTGCCTAGGAGACACCCAGATATGTTACCACCCTATAGGAGGCTTCTCTCATGTCCCCTCATGGGAAGCTGGAGCTGACAGATGGGAGCTCACCCCATCTTGTGGATTCAAACTGCTGATGTTCAGGTCAGCAGTTCAGCCAGCACAAGGGTTTAACTCATTGCACCCAGGCCCGGATTACCCATGAGGCCATCCGAGGCCCTGGCCTCGGGCGGTGGATTTTGGGGGTGGCATTTCCGAGCCTGAAGGAAGGGGTAAGGGGAAGTCCCGCTGCCCCTAGGGCGATTAACGCGGCTTCCCCCACTGCTGCCCTGCTCGCGCGGGTGGGCGCCACTCCTTCCTTCAGTGAAGGGAGGAGGGGCGCCGGTGGGAGCTGGGCGGCGGCAGGGGAAGCCGCGCAAGTCGCCCTAGGGGCGGGACTTCCGGCAGCGCCTTCTTCTCGCCGGCAGCAGCTCTGCCCCTCCTCCCGTCAGTGAAGGGAGGAGGCGGAACCAGCGTGAGGGGAGAAGGCGCCACTGGAAGTTCCGCCCCTTACACGGCTTCCCCCGCTGCTGCCCTGCTCGCCCGTGCCCTAAACACGAGCGTGGCGGCGGCGAAAACCACGTGAATCGCCCTAGGGGCAGGACTTCCGGCGGCGCCTTCTCCCTCTCGCCGGTTCCCCCCTCCCTTCACTGATGGGAGGAGGGGCGGAGCCACTGCCAGCAAGAAACAGAAGGCGCCGACGGATGTCCTGCCCCTAGGGCGACTCACGCAGTTTTTGCCGCCGCCGTGCTCGTGTTTGGGGCACGGGCAAGCGGGGCGGCAGCGGGGGAAGCCGCGTGAGGGGCGGGACTTCCAGCGGCGCCTTCTCCCCTCATGCCGGTTCTGCCTCCTCCCTTCACTGACAGGAGGAGGAGTGGAGCCGCTGCTGGCGAGAAGAAGGCGCCGCCGGAAGTCCCACCCCTAGGGCAACTCGTGCGGCTTCCCCCGCCACCGCCCAGCTCCCACCGGCACCCACTGAAGGGAGGAGGAGCGCCGGTGCTAGCGCGGCGGCAGCGGGGGAAGCCGCGTGAGTCGCCCTAGGGGCGGGACTTCCGGCGGCGCCTTCTCCTTCTTGCCGGCCCCGCCCGCCGCAAGAGGCCCCGCCCCCGGGGGGGGCAGCATTTAGACAGGCGGCCTTGGCGGCACAGTCCGCTAATCCGGGCCTGATTGCACCACCGTGGCTTCTTACCTTATAGCTAAAAAGAATGAATTGGAACAAAGTGGCACCCTTTGGTCAGGGCTCTGTTGGTCTATTTGCACTGTTTTTCTGTTTCCCCATTTATTACTCTGAAGTTATTTATGATTCATTGCACATGACTCTCCCTCCTTAATGCTGAGTTTTTGTAAAACAATTTTCTCTCAGGTTTGTTCACTTGTCCGCTCCCAAATGCATTTCAGTTTAGCCCTGAGGTCAGGATAAAATTTATAGGGCTGAAAGAAGTTCACAGAGATGTTAATTTCTTTCACGTTTATCTTACAAATATTGCTCCAGCCACCGTAAAAAGAAGAGCAGCTGTTATTTAAGCTCAAGGCAAGAGTGCTTCGACAGGCATTTTCATCAGTCAAAATCACACTTGGTTTAGTTGGTATCTAAGGACATCAGTATTAATTGACAAAGCAAACTTCTACTTGTGCCATGAGTTTCTCTCACCTTCTCTTCAGCTTCACTCCTAATCGCATAGTTCACAAACTATTGAAAAGGCTCAAATTTGACAGACTAGTGGGAAAGGATTTTAATCCGCCAGCAATGTGTTTTCCATTGATCAAGAACACTGCTGGAGACAACTTCATATTTTTGAAGTTCGGTATGAAAAAGAGTGTATTCGTCAATGTTATTTAGCATTGGCCTGCAACTTGGGAGTTGTGGGTTGGGATCCACACTGAGTCATAAAACTCACTGGGTGATCTTCGGCCAATCACCTCTTCTTTGACTATAATACTATAAAGCAGGGCTGCCCAGGAAGTCGATCGCGATCAAACAGTCGATCGCGGGACCGAAGGAGGTTGATCCCAGCTGGATGGGGTGCTTCTCAGAGGGGGGGCGGAGCCAGGCTGTGCCAAGCCCCTCCCCCTCCCCCAGCTTCGACACTCCCAGCAGCTTGTCCAGGCTTGAGGATGGCAGTGCCAAGCCAGCCTTGTGCTAGCTATGTCACCACTGGCTTGGCATTGCCATCAAGCCTGGAGAAGCTGCTGGGAGCCCAAAGCCAGGGGAGGGGGAGGGGCTTGGTGCAGCCTGGCTCCGCCCCCTCTGGCTTCCGCTCTACCAACAGCTTCTCCAGGCTTGAGGATGGCAATGCCAAGCCAGTGGTGGCCGAGCGAGCACAAGTTTGGCTTGGCATTGCCATCCTCAAGCCTGAGAAGCTGCTGAGCTCCAAAACCAGAGGGAGGGGAGAAGCTTGGTGCGGCCTGGCTCCGCTCCCTCTGGCTTCCGCCTACCAGCAGCTTCTCCAGGCTTGAGGATGACAGTGCCAAGCCAGCCTTGTGCTAGCTATGCCACCACTGGCTTGGCATTGCAAGTTAGCCAGTTTTCTGTTGAAATGGAATGTTCAGTACCTTCACCCAATACATTTCTAAGGTGACTCAGAGGGAAAGCAAAAGGCCTCAGGCACTCAGCCACTGCGGCCCACAGCAATGTCGGATCAGGACCAAACATAGCAAATAGGGGCCCACAGGCCCACTACACAACCTGGTGTGGATTAGGGCAGGATGGGCCACGAATGATGGGATTTGCAGTACCTTCACCTCATTCACTTCCCAAACAACACTGCAGCCCCTATACATCACAGACCAGACCCAAACTTGGCACACAGAGTGAAGGGGTTAAAGAGTAAAAAGTACCCCTCCCAAGAGGAGATGCTCCAAGTGCCCATATGTTAGCAATAATCTGTCCAGAGACAGCAGAACAGAGAAGGGGCCATACTAAGGGTTAAATGTGAAGAATGTTGTTGCTGATAAAAACAAGTATAAATACCATGTAACTGCGTAGCTCGGGGTGATAGCCATTTTGTTTCTTGACCTGCAATGGTCAAGGGCTATTCACCCAATACTGATCAGATTGGAATAAAAGTCTTGTTTGGATTCATCGGCCTTGGCTGAGTTCTTCCACCTTATGGGCTCTGCAACTAAGAATCAAAAGTTTCTGCTACAAGAGTACCCATGACCCACTCTACATCCTGGTGCAGTTTTGAGTGGGATAGACCACAGATGATGGGATTTGAAGTACCTTCACTCACTTTCTGAGACCGCTGCAACACTCATCCTGAGACTTCCAGTACCTTCCCTCACTTCCAGACACCACTGCAACCCTCATCCAGAGAATGATCAAGACAAAATGTGACACACGCAGCCCCCATGACCCACTCAACATCCTGGTGCTGTTTGGAGGGGGGTGCACCATGGCCCCCTCGCAGTACCTTCACTAAGTTCCTGAAACCACTGCAAGCCACATAAACATCTAATAGGAACCAACCTTGGCACACAATGCCTTCCTCAAATAAACCGGGCACCGCCGGGTCCTCAACTAGTGTATATAAACAAAAGTCAGTGTTTGCGGGTGGTGGGTGGGTGGTGCGATCGAGCGAATATGTGCCAGCGTTTCGATTGGCTGCAACTGTCGGATTATTTGCATAAATGGCTGTGACTGGCCAGCCTCCCAACATTCCAACACAGCATAGAGAGGAAAGGGAAGGGCCTGAGGCAGGCATAAATGGCTGGAGTTGAAGTTAGCCAGTTGACAGTTTTTTCTGTTGGAAATGGAATATTCAGTACCTTCACCCAATACACTTCTAAGGTGACTCAGAGGGAAAACAAAAGGCCTCAGGCAGTCAACCACTGCGGCCCACAGCAATGACGGATCAGGACCAAACATGGCAAACAAGGCACCAATGGCCCACTTCACAACCTGGTGTGGTTTAGGGCAGGATGGGTCACGAATGATGGGATTTGCAGTACCTTCACATCATTCACTTCCCAAACAACACTGCAGCCCCTATAAATCACAGACCAGGCCCAAAATTGACAACAAGGCTTCCTTAACTTGATTTTCCTGACTAGGCCTCAGCTCATGGAATATTGTTAGGCTTCCTCAACTTGATTTTCCTGACTACGCCCCCAACAATGACAGAACAAGACCAAACTTGCCACACAGACACCCCCCCCCCCAAGATGCACCCTACATCCTGGTGCAGTTTGAGGGGGGATGGACCATGGATGATGGGACTTGCAGTACTTTAATTCAATTCCTTAGAGCACTGTGGCCCACACCAATGAAAAACTATGGCACACAATGCCTTCCTCAAATAACCCAAGCACCGCCGGGTCCCCAAGCTAGTTCAGACATAAAAATGAAAGCCAACAGAGTATATTCGACACTTCAGGCTGCAAACCAATCATGTCAGTATGGCATGAAAAAGGTTGAAGATGCTCTACACCCTGCAGTATAAAATATTCAGCCAATCTACCTAAAATACCCCTTCCCTCCCCCGCCCTCACCTACCCCCACCACTCGCCCCCACATAAAGATTAAATGTGCATGTGCATGTTTGGGTGGATGGATTGTAATGTATTGTTGTGTCACTGTAGTGTACTGTTTTGTATTGTCCATATTTGTGAATAAAAAGCATATTGAAAAAAAATAAAATAAAATATTCAGCCAAGATTTAATTATTTATTTTAATTTTTTTAAAGCACATCCATCTCATTAGTATGCAAATTGGCTTTCATCTATAATAAATAATAGTATATGTATACCAAAGAATTTTTAATACATTTATTTATGATTTATCATCATTAAGTGTTTGATTTGTATACCTATCTTCTTGGCTTTTCTTCGCAAACGAATATTAAGGAAGGACTCATCCCATCCTTTCTACAAGCGCGTTGGTGACTAAGAAGGCCAATCCGAGATAGGCAAGAAAACACAGCAGAAAGTCTCCTTGGGTGATGTTGTTTCCAAATTGCGATTCTTTCTGCATTGCCATTTCTCTTTGAGACATGTTTGGCATGTCTTCTTGAAAGAGACCACAGCATTATGGATAGTGCGTCTCCATGCCTCCTGATGTGAGGCCAAGGTGGACCATTGTTGGTGATCAATCTGGCTGAGCCTGAGATGTTGCTTCAGGGAGTCCTTATATCTCTTTTTGGGGGTGCCTCTTTTGCGCTGACCCGTGACGGGTTCACCATAGAGTAGTATCTTTGGGAGGCGGTGGTCCTCCATCCTAGAGATGTGCCCTGCCCAGGACAGTTGTGTTCTCAATAGCATGGCCTCAATGCTGGTGATCCCTGCTTGCTCAAGGACAGCAACATTCGTCACATAGTAAGTCCAGTGTATATTTAGGATTGTGCGAAGACAGCGCTGATGAAAGCATTCGAGGAGTTGTAGGTGTTGGCGATAGGTGACTCATGTTTCAGACCCATATAGGAGAATATACGATGCAATAGCTCTGTACACACTGATTTTTGTGCTTTGCCTCAGGTGTTTGTTATTCCAGACTCTTTTGTGAAGCCTTCCAAATGCACTATATATCTATGTAGTATGTACCTAAATAATCCGTGTCAGATAAAAACTTCTTCAGCCAAAAGTAAAAAGTTTAAGAAGCCATTGTCTGTAGCACCTGGTATTCACTGGCAGCTTTCAATCCAAGTATCAGCCCTTCTTAACTACCAATATCAGATAGGATCTGGTGGCTTTAGGGCACTGATTCTCAAAGTCTGGTTCTCCATATACGTGGGACTCCAAGCCTTAGCCATTTTGGTCAATGGTCAGAGTTTTGAGAGCTGAAGTCCAAAACACCTGGAAGACTAGAGTTTTGGAATCGCTGTTTTACATTATGTAGGCCTCTCCTGAAGTGAAATGTATCTCTAGTTGGCTGTTGTATCACTCTGGAACTAAGGTGATAGCTGCCAGTAAACAGAGCTATTGTTTCCAAAAAATTCTCTGGACAGAGATCAAGTAAGGAAAAGAAGAATGCTTTTACTAAAAGAAAATGATCCTAATTTTAACTAGTGTAATATTGTAAAACCCTCCAGCACTTTGACTAGAACTCTTGCATAAGAATAAAGATTCAGTGGAGACTGGTGAATATAAATTTCTGAAATGTTGCACGAAACAAGATGTGACATGTGATGGAGTGTATGTGGGTATGAAGAAAACCTGGGATATCTCAAGAAAGAGTTTGAGAATATGCAAGTAAAATCAAAACAAAAAGAACTATAAATTCTCAATAGTTATAGAGACTTTTGTCCCTTCTGGGTGAACCTTTTGTTGTTGCCATTTGTTTATTTGTTAGTAACACAGCAGGCTGCAATGCTAATTTTGAAAGTGTCTACAACTTCACCATGTGGCCATTTCAGGCAGATGATCATCACTTGATAATGCAGTCATGTTTGTAATGCAGACTCTTCTTTGAAAGAACAGCTTCCAATTTACATGCAAATTTACTTCCATGCTCACGGAAGCTGCAGAATTTTCACACAGTATTTTACATTGTCAATAGAACTAGGGAGAGTGAACAAGGTGGCCTGAGGAAGTGTTTGCTCCAAAGCATTCAATTGCTGGACTAATCTTGTGGCTCTTGACACTATTATGTTTCAGCCCCATCATTTTCTGTCTTATGACTTGTGCTTATTTTTCCACCTATTTATTCTGTCTTTCATCAAAGCAGCATACCTAATATTATTCTTGTGTATGGTAATGGTGGAACTTTAAATTATAACATGTAAAAAGTAAATAGGGGAAGAATAAAAGAGAGTTGGCATCAGCTATAGAGTGTGAGGCTGATTCTACACTGTCTTATATCCCAGGATCAGATCCCAGATTATCTGCTTTCAACTAGATTATATGAGCCTACATTGCCATACAATCCCATTCAAAGGAGATAATTTGGATTTTAAATGCTAGTGTAGATGGGGCCTCAGTTCTAGATAGGAGGAATAGAATGGAGAAGATCTGAATTTTAATCAAATGACTGCATGGAAAGTTAGTAGCAGCCCACCAATGCTATATCATTGGAAGTATATGTGCTCAGTCCCTGACAATTGCCATAAACTGTTTAGCAATGAAGTTCTATGGAATCTACAAAAAAGCTCCTGGGCAGATATTGGAATAAGGTCTGAGTAAGTATGATGGGGGTTTTTTTTCCCATGTCAGAAGTCACTTAAGAAATTGTTAGTCACTTCTGGTGTGAGAGCATTGGCCTTCTACAAGGACGTTGCCCAGGGGACACCCAGGTGTTTTACCATCCTGTGAAGGCTTCTCTCATGTGCCCACATGGGAAGCTGGAGCTGACAGATGGGAGCTCACCCCGTCTCATGGATCCAAACTGCCAATCTTCAGGTCAACAGTTTGACTGGCACAAGGGTTTAACTCATTGTGCCACCACGGATGGTGATGTTATGAAATGAGAGTGCTAATGTTGGCATGGACTGCCCAGTGCAGGGGTGCTCACTAGGTAGATCGCTATCTCGTAGTGTTGCCGAAGGCAACAGGTCTCAAGCTGCAGGTCGTTCCGCGAGTGAACAAGTCCCAACTTCAGCACGCACGCCTGTTCCCGGGTGGAAACCCACATACCCCTTCCCCAAACCCCGTTGGAGTCTGTCCAGAAGGGTCCTTTCTCTTCTGACCTTCCCCTATTTCTTCTGAATTTTTATATATTTTCTCTTCTCCCGCTTCCCGGGCGCCTTAAGACTGCGTGGAGGGCTGCGTCCAAGGGAAAGTTGCGGTAGCTCAAGCGGCAGGGCCAAGGCCGCTTGGGATGGGAATCCCGAGTTCGGGACCCCCAAAGGGAGGAAAGGAACTTATTTTTTGCTTTTATACTTTTTATCCTTATTCTCCTCTTTCCCCTCTCCCTCACTCTTGGGACACCTCTGAGTTCAGAAAGAAAAGTTTTGAGAAAGGATTTGGCCTATGAAGCAGGGGGCCACATCTGTTTGCGTTGGGCTGACAGCAGGGAAACAGAAATCATAAATAAAGATTCATCTTTGCCTTCTTGTATCTGTATCAGATTGCCCCCATGTCTCCCTTGACCCCATGTAACCCTTCCCTTCTCTCCTTTTTGTCATGTAAAGAAAGACTGCCTGTATTTGCTATTGTGTCAGCTGAGGGGAAATGTAACCAAATTCCCATTCCAAATCTTTTGTGGATCACCATTGTTCATATTGCATGAGCTTTCTGATGGAAACCTTGTTTTGGTCACTCGAGTTCTTGCCTCGGGCCCACGTTCCATCAGTCTAAAGAATGGTTTAACGGTCGGATTTCAGTCTAACTAAACCAGCCTTTGGAACTTGGACATTGAACAACTACCCTTCACAGCGGGTGCCACAGCTGACTTCGAAACCCAGGTGTGCCCCAAGATAAGCCTTTTGTCACACAAAGGCCTGAGTGAATCCCTGTCATCAGGCCTCTTCCCCTTTTTCCCCTTTCATTCTCAAGAATGACGCACCATCCCATTGATTTCATCACTCCCAGGTGTCACTTCAGGTCGTTTACCTGACCAGGACTCTTTTGTTTTATTCATATGCTATATTGACAGCGATTTCCGTCTAAGCTCCCCTTCCTGGAACTCCATATATGGCCACAGACTCCTGATTGGCTAGGGTGGCGAATGGGAGTAAGCGCCGATAGGCTCCCCAGAGCCGGTCAACACCCCATCCATCAGCTGGTCTCAACGTTCCGACCAATCATCGACGGAGCCGGCCCAGAAGGGGGCAGGCGGGAAATTCAATTGTTTTGACAGTTCTGTAACCTTTAAAAACCAATGTTTTGAATGTACACGCATGCGTTCTTTGCGGGAATCAGGGTATTGCGGTTCGCATCCTCTCAGCTGAGCAGAATAAACAATTTCGTGGCTTCTACCTTGCAGCTTTGGTGAGCATAATTGGATCAAGGGAGGCGGGTAGGATACGAGGACCTAGTCGCTCCGGGCTCGCCAGGTTAACTGAACCCTCGCGGTCTCTGCCCCGCGGTCGGTCCAAGGGGCTTGCCCGGTTGTCTGACAACCGACCTGGGGGGATTGGCGGTTGTTCGATAACAGTAGGGTGTCCTGGTAGATCACAGGCAGGGCGGGAGGAAGGCTCAGTCCGGCCCCGCAGGCTTCCGATGCCACCCAAGTGCTGCCGGCTCTGGGTTATCTGAGGTCCTTTCCACACAGTTGAATAAAATCCCATGTTATCTGCTTTGAATCAGATTATATGGCAGTGTGGACTCAGAAAACCAAGTTCAAAGCAGATATTGTGTTATATGTTTCACATTTTTGTCACGAACGCCGACTTAGAACTGCCCCTTTAACACACACACGGAGACGTATCAAAGGCTAACTAGTTTATTGAATATAAAACAGTCCAAAAGGTATAGAGTCCAATAAATGCAAGAATTCGAAGTATAAAGTCAATAGTCCAAAGTATAATGGCAAATAGCTTGAAGCGAGGCAGGGTTCCGCAATTCCATGCGGATCAGGAAACAGGGCAAGGTTTCGCAAACCAATGCGAATCAGGAACCAGGGCAAGTGCCGCAAACCACTGCGGCTCAGGAAACAAGGCAAAAGCAAGGCAAGGCTTGATGACCACGGTTAGCTTGTGGTCCCACTCCGCTTCGCGCCTATTCAGTATAGACGTGGCCGGAGAACTGAGGATCAGTTCCCACGGGCCGTTTTTAATCCTCGGCCGGACCCCCGACGATCTAGGGCCCGGCGCCCAGTCTCTACTTTCCGAACGGTGACGGTCTAGGGACAGATGCCAGCTCCTCCTGCCCTCCTCTATGTCCCTGCGCCTGTTATGAGAACGGCCCCGTTCTTCCAGCCTAGTATCGCTATCTTCCTGAGAAGTAGCCTCCCCCGAGGTTTCCCATCCGCTAGCCTCCATCTGCTGTTCGGCCAGCTCCTGGGAACCTCGGCCATTGGGGAATTCATAACTATCTCCGCTATCTGCTTCACTGCCTCCCATCTCCACCTGGTCCGCTCCTTCTCCGGGAGAATGCTCCCACTCGAAATCCCAGGCTAAACTCTCTGGCGGTGGACTGGGCAAAGGCACCGCTGACCAATCTTGCTCTGGGCCTTCCAACTCATCCTCCGAATCCCTGTCAGCCTGCGCGGGTCCCAATGCCAACGGGACCCCTGGTGCATTACCCCTCCCCCGTTGCCCGAGCGGACCCATGGGTGCTACAATTTTTGTAGTGGGTAGGTAGATCTTTTTGACTTGGTTGTTTTATAAGTAGCTCGCATGCTGAAAAAGTGTGAGTACCCCTAGCCCAGTGCTTTATCAGATGATAAACTTATATTCCTACAACAGAGAAAAATGTGAAGGCTCTGCAAAGTGCAATCATGGAAGCTTCAAAGTATTGCCCAGTGAAACGAAAATCCCTATGAGCAACCACTTCGGCACGGAGGACCTTTATTTTGTTATCCCATCGCTGCCACCAATTGAAATGAAGAAGATATTTGACTGAGAGATTGAGAGGGAAACTTTACTTAAAATGAAACAGTAATTTAGTTTATTTGTATTGTGACAAAAGCGTAATGGTTTCAAAAGTATAAATTCTTGTTGGTTACAAAGATGGGAATATTCTTTTACGAAGACATTGCAAAACAAAGCTTCAGCCTGGCTTTCATTCAAGCCTTTCCTTTTCCCCCAAAAGGACTTTTATATTAACACATAAAACTGATTTCAAACTATCTTTAACATGGCATAGAGGGAAACTTGACCACTTGGTCCTTTAATTTTATTTATTTATTTACTTTATTTATATTCTGCTCTTCTCACCCCGAAGGGGACTCAGAACGGATTATAGGTACACATACTTAGCAGACAATCCCTGCCGTTTCCACATACACACATATAGACGAACAGAGGCAAACTCTGGCCACCAGGGGGAGCTGACGCACTCCTCATCTCTCAGCGTTCCCAGCGTCCCTTGTTCTTCCTTCCGCATTCCTCAGCGTTCCTGGAGTTCTTTAATGGCCTCATAATTCAGTCAAAATTTGCCTCGTCACTTAATGTGGTACCTTTATCTCCTACTTGACAGATGCAACTGTCTTTCGGGCTGCAAAGGTCAACAGCAGGCTACACTTAAAGGTCAAGCACCCACCTCGACTCGGGCAGGCCTCGAACTCATGACCTACTGGTCAGAAAGATCCAATGCAGCTGACACTTAGCCACCTGCGCCACATTCCTGGTGCTCTCTACTGCCACTAATTTCCTGCCATCATTCAACTATCTTAGCTTTCCCTAGCTAATTCTCCAGCTGCTTTTCAGCTAACATCCTCACTGACTCCAGCTCACTGACCAACTCACATAAAATGTACAGTTGGGCTCCTCCAACTGTCATCCTTGAGTCCACCCATCTTTCAAATCTTGATACCTGCTCATTTGCATCCGGCCAATCAGGTTGCTCTTATGCAAATAGCTTCTCCACTGGTGCTGCTGCTCCATGAGAACCACAAAATTGCTCACACACCAACCTTTTAAGGTAGGCCCTGCCCCAACTTTCTAAAGTGAGACAGATCCATTACATTTTCCTCCCCAGCTAGCCATATATCCTAACATTAATAAATGTATCTAAAACTTACATTTTAATTAGTCATTTTGCTACACCAAATAACTGGGCAATGAAAAGACAATAGTCTTTAATATGCAGATCTATGCATATAATAAAAGGCAGTGTTTGCAGCGGTGCGGAGGGCGGGAGGTGCGGAGGGCAGGAGGTGCAGAGGAAATGTGCCAGCATTTTGATTGGTTGCCACTGTGGGATTATTTGCATAAAGGACACTGATTGGCCAGCCTCAGAACTCTGACACTCTAAGGCACCAGACAGAGAGCATTGGTTGCCACTGAGGAACTATTTGCATAAAGGACTCTGATTGACCAGCAAAACAGAATGCAACTGAATGCTTGAGTTAGCCAAATGACAGTTTTTTTCCATTGGAAATGGAATGTTAATTTTCTGGGAGGTGCGGAGGTGCCAAGGAATATGTGACAGCATTTCGATAGGTTGCCACTATGGGATTTGCATAAAGGACTCTGATTGGCCAGCCTCAGAATTCCAACATTCTACGGCCCCAGACAGAAGGGATTGGTCGTCACTGAAATGGTATTTGCATAAAGGACTCCGATTGGCCACCCACATTCCAACATTCTAAGGTGACTCAGAGGGAAAAGGAAAGGCCTCAGGCAGTCAGACACTGCGGCCCACAGCAGTGACAGATCAGGACCACACCTGGCACACAGGGGCCCAATGGCCCACTTCACAACACGACCCTCATTCAATGACCAATACAGACCAAAATTAGCACACAGAGCCCCCTTGACCCACTAAACACCCTGGTGCTGTTTCAAGGAGGATGGACCATAGATGATGGGACTTGAAATACCTTCACTCATCTTCAGAGACTGCTGCAACCCTCATCCAAAGAATGA
Source organism: Anolis apletophallus (assembly GCA_030556195.1). Lineage (NCBI taxonomy): Eukaryota > Metazoa > Chordata > Lepidosauria > Squamata > Anolidae > Anolis > Anolis apletophallus. The sequence continues at coordinate 148,595,389 of JARBWK010000004.1, forward strand.
TCAAGACCTAATGTGACACACTTAGCCCCCATGACCCACTCTACATCCTGGTGCTGTTTGGAGGGCCAATGGGACTTGCAGTACCTTCAGTAAGTTCCTGAGACCACTGCAAGCCATATAAACATCTAATAGGAACCAACCTTGGCACACAATGCCTTCCTTAAATAACCCAGGCACCGCCGGGTCCCCAAGCTAGTGTCTCAATAAAACAGAGAGTATATGTAATAGTGTATGTTCCTTCATTGGAACACACATAAAGGCCAATATGGCTTGGGTACAAATCAAGGAAGCTGGAAGTTCTAGAGGGGAGAAACTTCAAAGATGATAAAAACTCTCAAACATGAGTCATGTCAAAGAGTGACGGACAAGAGCAAGATATATAGAGCCTATACTTTCAATATCAAATCCTGTCAATTTTGTGAGAAATTCTATATCTAAGACACATAAATACAAAGCAACATGGAGACGGGGCTTGGAAGATTGGGTGGGGAATATGTGGCAGAACTGCACAAAGCTGATAAGCACCACTTATCTTATGGCAGCACATAACGGGGTGGGGATGGTGGGGCTGTGGACAGTTATTAAAACATGTCAAAGAAGCCTTTTTTCAAGTCAAAGAGTCCTATTCAAAGGCTATATGCTGAAAGAAAGTTTGGGCCAAAGAAAAACTGAAATTTCTTTATAAATTTGAAAAAAGCAACTTGAAGAGCTTGTGAATCCAAGAATGCAAATGGACAAATCTAACACTTTGGGTGTCTACTGCATTTTTTAAATAAGAAATAGGACATGATTTAAATATTGATTTACATGCACACAGTTTGTCTTCAAAATTTAGGAGAAATTTCCTCTGCATGCCATGCATAATTTTAAAAATGATTTACAACAAGCACATTCATTCAACTTTAAGTATTAAGTGGAATCTCATATCTGAGTTGCTTTCTCATCTTTAAAGGGTTATTAAATTATTATTTTTTTAAAAAATATTCCTTCATAAAATGACCCTCTCGGACCTAGAGCACTTTCAGACAGTGTCATAATCCAGGTCAAAAAATCATAGGATCTGATAGCAAGTCCAAACACAGACCTGTCAGTCCCAATAAATGATCTCCCACTGTCCTGACATCTTTGTTTGTAGTTGATATTAAAAATACACAAGATGAATGTGGGACATCTGGTGGATTTTTTCAAATTAATGCTCTGTGCTGGATCTTATATGCGCTGATGTGGATATCTAAATGTACGCACAAGCCTATTTCTTATTATCTCTCCTCTCCCTACTGTAAATTCAAACTCTTTTTATTGTCATATGCAAACACAGTAAGATTGTTGCTAGCCTTTGCAACTACACAGTACACAGTGGTTGAAGAAAACTATCAAACAGTACATTTAGAAATTTATCAAAAATATGTATCAAGGTAATAGCATAATATCCAGAGTTCTAACATTCAAAAACACAACAATCGCAAATTTATTTACTGCCGCCCAAACGCTTCCTCTTAGCCAGAGGATGCTGGAGACATTGTGTCAACTCGGATTATTCACCCACTTGTGTATTATTCCCCATTGGGATACTGACGGACACTGGACTAACTACCACTCTGAATACCCTCCTGGATGGAATAATACACTACAACTGTTGAACATTGGAATTGCTTCCCCTAAGGGTACTTGCTATATGTATGCATAATCTGATTTATAATTGGGCTGGATTTCTTTGCGTCTTTTGCTGGGTCGACTCCATATAGCTGCTATTGTTGTGTTTTTGAATGTTTAGAACTCTGGATATTATGCTATTACCTTGATACATATTTTTGATAAATTTCTAAATGTACTGTTTGATCGTTTTCTTCAACCACTGTGTACTGTGCTTTTTATTTTCATAAACATCAATACAAAGGAATGGTTCCATTGTAGCACAGCAGTTCTTGTTTGTGCCTAGAGGGCAGGGGTCAGGACCTGGGGTCCCATTAGCATTAGAACCAGCTGTGCCAGAACATGATTCAGAGGATGAGCTAGATGACTGGGGCGAAGGGCAGCTTTCCCCTGATGGGCCTCCTTCGCCCACAGAGAGCTTGGCATGGGAAGAGATGTTGTTTGGCCCTAGCGAAGACATAGATAACCAGGTGCAGATGGACAGCGATTCTGGCAGCTATGAACATCCGGGAGGGAGAAATTCTCAGGAGCCTCCAGGGGAAAACATGGAAGAAAGCGCATGGGAAATGGCTAGGGAGGAGAGCTCTCAGGGAGATAGAAACACAGCTGCAGAGAGACAAGGTCGAACCTTTGATAGGAGACGGAACATCGAGTCTAGCAGAAGGGAATGGTCTATGAGCCTAGACCGGCCGAGGTCCGTGAGCAGCGATTGAGAAGAGCCCCTAGAGCGTCGGGGACCTCGGCCGAAGGATTAAGTATAGGATCCATGGGAACGAATCCTCAGTGCTCCAGCCACGTCCTTTCTGAATAGGCGTGAAGCGGAGTGGGACCACGAAGCTAAGCTAGCCCGTGGTCATCAAGCCTTGCCTTGCCTTGCCTTGTTCCTGATCCGCCTGGTTGTGCGGAGCCTTGCCTTGTTCCTGATCCGCCTGGTTGTGCGGAGCCTTGCCTTGTTTCCTTCCGCACGGTTGTGTGGAGCCTTGCTGAACTTTGAATCTTGCTGAACTTTTAGCCTATTTGCCACGGTTTTTGGACATTGATACTTCAAGCCTTTTTGGATTGTTTTACTATTCTAATGGACAATATCTTTGAACTGTTTTTATATACAATAAAGTAGTTAGCCTTCAGTCCGTCTCTGTGTGTGTGATTAAGGGGCCGGTCAGTCCGTGCATCGTGACACCATGGAGTTCTAATTGTAATTGCTTTCTATTTGTGCTTCCTTTTAGCCACCTGTGTGTCCATGGCTCCATTGGTTTACAGCCCTCATCAGCTGTTTCAGGATTTTAAAGTGTGGAGATCTGCTGGAGCAGTCCAGACCAAAGTATAGGAATGATGCCACGTGTTTTCCTTAACTGTAGGGATATACAGTCATGCAAATATGCACATTTTTCTGTCAAAATTCGGTATTAAGTGCACCTTTTTAACACATGTTTTTCAGCTGTTAATCAGAATCAGCGTACATTTCCTTAAACATCGTTTAGCCCTCTCCCTGGTGTTAAAAATGAATGCGGTTGCTCTTAAAAATCCAAAAGACAAAAACCCCTCAAAATGCAAAGCTTGCATTCTTTGTTGAATGGTTGGATGTTGCATGTTTCATATTTAATGTAGTGTGTTGTTTAGACTTCAAGCCCTGCTTCTCTAATCTACTCCATGTATCTGCTCTTCTTCCAAATGATCCTTCCTTTTATTGTAGTTCGACTTCTTGGGGGGGGGGGGGAGATACTTTTTTGGACTACAATCTCCAGCATCCTCAAACAACATGACCAAATTGTAATCTAAACTCTTTTTTGGAGTTGGAGGTTAAAAAATTGAAACTTTTCTGTTTCTAATCTGTAGTTATTAGGGCTGTTTCCGAATTTCGGAAGTTTTTTGCCTACTTCTGACCTTTGAAACAATTTCGAGAGCAGCCCTCCCAACAGGAATTCCAAATTCCGAATTTTGGAATTCCGAATTTAGGATGTCATTTCCTCATTTTTTTGCTGATTGCTCATTGGCTGATGGTTAACAGCTGACTCTCCCTTCTGCTAATTTTTTTGCCCATTTTTGAAAGCAGACACCATTTTTGAAGACTTCTGAATTTCGGAAATACTTCCGAATCAATTCCGAAATTTTTTCGAAAAATTCAGAAGTCAATCACATCCAATTTTTGAATGAAATCAACATCCAATTCCGAAATTGAAACATTTTTTTACCTTTGGAAACAGCCCTAGTAGTTATGATACCTCTCGATAACAGTTGCAGGTGAAGGATAGAAAGGGACTACTGTTTTCCATTCCCTTATTCTGCTTGAGAACTCCATCTTGGTATTTGGATAGCCTCTTTGTGAAACAGGCTGGTATAAGACATATTTTAGGCTGCATCTACACTGTAGAATTAATGCAGTTTGACACCATTTTAACTGCATAGCTCAATGCCATGGAATCATAAGAGTTGTAGTTTGGTGAAGCACCAACATTCTCTGACAAAAAAGATTATAGACCTTCTACTTCACACTAGAGAATGAATCCACTTTAAATTCAGTTTCTGCCTCCTGCAGAATTCTGGGGTTTGTAGTTTAGTGAGGCTGTTAAAGGCTCCTCCCTAAACTACAAGCCCCAGAATTCTTCAGTAGCCAACAACTGGATTTCAAGTGTATTCATTCTCTAGGGCAGTGTTTTTCAACCTTTTTTGAGCCGTGGCACATTTTTTACATTTACAAAATCCTGGGGCACACCACCAACCAAAATGACACAAAATGACACTCTAACACAGTAATACATATAGATAATATGTTTTTAAATGTATTTATACACTCAGTGTGAAACCTGGGCCTGTTTCGATGAACACAGCATAGATATTCTGGCAGGAATGGCAGAAAGACACACATGAAGGTCTTGCTAAACAGTTGTCAGTCTCTCTCTGTGTTTGGTGGGCATTGACCTTGAGTTTTGGAGTTGTAGTTCACCTATATCCAGAGAGCACTGTGGACTCAAACAATGTTGGATCAGGACCAAACTTGGCATGAATATTCAATATGCCCAAATGTGAACACAGATGGAGTTTGGGGAAAATAGACCTTGACATTTGGGAGTTACAATTTCTAGGATTTATAGTTAACACACAATCAAAGAGCATCCTGAACTCTTGCAACAATGGAATTGAACCAAACTTGGCATATTGAACTCTCTTTACCAACAGAAAGTACTGAAAGGGTTTGCTTGTGAATTGACCTTGAGTTTGGAAGTTGTCGTTCACCTACATCCAGAGAGCACTGTGGACTCAATGTTATGTTATGTTATTGTTTTCTATCCAGAATCACAATGTTGGTCCCTAAAACAGGCATGGGAAAACTTCGGCCCTCCGGGTGCTTTGGACTTCAACTCCCACCATTCCTAACAGCCTGAGGCCCTTTCCTGCTTAAGTGGCTGGGTGAGGGGAGGAAAAGGGCCGGAGGCTGCTAGGAATGGTGGGAGTTGGAATCCAAAACACCTGGAAGGTCCAAGTTTGCCCATGCCAGCTTTCGACAGAGACCTCTTCCTCCCCCTTCCCCTTCACACCCTTCCCACCCCCCTGCCAAACACTTTTTCTTCTCCACTCAGGCTTCCTCCTTCCCAGCCTCGCTCTGCTCACTTTGCTCACGCTGCCGCTTCTGCCGCCATTTTGATCCGAGGGGGTAGTCTGCGCAGTAGCGCCTGCACGGGTCACGTCTTCCTCCCTCCCCCTCCTCTCCTGAACACGCTCAGAAGTGGCAGCGTGAGCAAAGCGAGGCAAAGCAAAAAAGTGTTCGGCAGGAGGCAGAAGAAAGGGTATTGGAGGTTCCAATTTCCCACGGCACACATGAGGATCGCTCACGGCACACTAGTGTGCCATGGCACACGGGTTGGGAATCACTGCTCTAGTGTGATGACCTCCCTTATAACTCTACAATTCCCATGACTCCATACAGTATATAGAACCATAGCCGTTGAATTGGTATCAAGCTGCATTAATTTTACAGTGTAGCTGTTGGAATTGATAGAGTGTACCATAGTAATGAAATGTTAATTTGTGTATGTATATCTTTAAGTGTTATGTAGAGTGGGAAGTGACGAAGGACACCTGGCCTAAACTTCCCTCGGCGTTTTGTATAAAGCCTTGTTATCTAACCTTGGGTGGGGCTCTCGAAGAGATTGTGCTGAGAAGTGAAGTGGATTTGTTTTGCGAGTAAAGAATTGTTTTATTTTGAACTCCCGACTCAGCGTCCTGGTTTATCTAAGCTTCACAACATCAAACATACGCTGCAGAGAATTAAAAAATCCTAGCAGTGGTTATGGGCCCTCTGCCAAGGAGAAAGTTTGATAAAGCTTGTTTTGAAGCTTAAAGTTTTTGGAAAGGACGCAAGGCTGAATCGGAGCTGCTGCAGAAGAGGTTTTTACTGCTAGAGGGAGACGGTGTGTTTCCACAGAAGAAGCAGAGATATCTGCACAGCGGGGCGTGCTGGGACCCTGAAGATTTATGGTCCTGGAGTGTGAAGCCATAAAGCCACTGAGTCTTGTGAGTAGCCAGATCAGAGGGGAGATTGCTGGAGGCTATAGGAAAATAGCTGGGCTGAATTTCGGGTGCAATCGAAGATCTTCCAAAGGAAAAACTGACTGGTTACAATCCACTCACTAAAATAGAGAACAGCCATAAATCCATGATGTGCCTTGATGTGAAGAAGATCGCCAGGTGCCTGCTGTGAGTAAATAGTGTAGAACTACAGAGGCTGGGCTGTGAATCCGAGAAAAGGAGATCTTCTGAGTGAAAGTGGAAATGTCTGCACGCAATCCACTTACAGAGATGGCAAATGGAATTGACCATAACTTTAAAGAATGGTCTGAGAGCATGGAAAACCTACACACCAGAGGTGAGCTGCAAATTGATGACTTTGTCCAGTGTGTGAAGTGCCTACTGACAAAGGAGAAATTGCACAATGCCATTGCAATATGCAGGAGCATTTTGGATGTAATGGAAAGAGTGTTTGTGCAGAAAGATGTGGACAATGGTTGCCAGCCTGAGGGGAAAACAGAATGTTGCCAGAGTTGCCAGGCTGATGTGGAGCCATTGAAGAAGCAGCAAGGAGCATGCAGGCTTGAGGAGGAGATGCCAAAGCTAGAAGGAGAAGTACATGTCCTTAGGCCTGAGGAGAAGCAGACTAAGAAGATGAAGATTGGCTGCCAACCTGTGGAGCATGCAGAGGAAAGGCATTGCCAGATAGAGCCGTTGAGGGAGACAGACAGATGCAAGGAGCAGCTGAGAGAAATGGAGCCTGAGGAGCATACAGAAAGATGCCAGAATTACCAGGCCGAGGGGGAGCAGAACCTGTCCTTGGAGGAGCAGCAAGGAGCATGCCAGCTTGAGGAGGAGTCGCCCTGCCGAGGCTGAGAGACATGGAGCCAGTATTTGCCAATGTGTGTGTGTCTGCTGCAAGGAGGTGTTTTATTTGCAATTCAAGGGAACACCTGGCCAGAGAATGCAAGGTCAAAACCCAGAGGTCTGGAGGCAGAGGAAGAAGAGGCTATTACAACAGAGACAGAGGACGTGGAGGAGGATCACCAAGCCAACCTGAAGCAAGAGTGATGGTTGCTGCAGTGGGAAGTAATTCCAGTAGAAGCAGTAGATGGATTTTAGACTCTGGAGCAACTCATCATATCACTAATGATTTGGCGAATTTGAGAAATGTGGAGACTTTATATGGATCACCATTATCTCTTGCAAATAACGTAGTACAACTTTTTAACAAATTTGGAACTTGTTACATTTCTTGTTTAAAAATGTACTGGCAAAAGGTTTTGTTTGTTCCAGAAATGAAGTCTAATTTGTTGAGTGTAGCTGAGTTAACAGAACAACAGTACAGAGTGTCATTCAAGGGAATATACTGTTACATTTACAACAGAGAAGGAAAACTAGTTGGCAAGGGAGTAAAACGTAATAAAATGTATGAAATGTTTGAGAAAGTCAACGGTTTTTGTGTAGAAGACAATGTGGAAGTTATGTGTGTTGGTAGTACAATTCAGCATGACAGATGCTTACATTTGTTCCACAGAGTAATGGGGCATGCTAGCATGGAAGTTTTGAAGAAGACATTAGAGTTATGCCCTGAATATAAAATGGAACAATGCTTTTGTGATTTGCAATGCGCAATTTGCGATAAAGTGAAAACTGTGCCTCTAAATTACAACAAGAGATCAAAGATAAAAGTAACCAATTTGTTTGATGCAGCACATGTTTGTATAGAAGGTCCTTTTGAGAAAAGTGTTGGTGGTTCACAATACGCAATGCTCTTTGTAGAACGTTTGAGCCGATTTTCGTATGTGTATTTTTTGATGACCTGTCTGAAGCAAAAGAAAAATTAACAAGCTGGTTGAATTTGATTAAAAATGGATATGGAGTGACATTGGGTAAATTGTTTTTTGATAAAGGAATGGAAATCTGTGGTGCAGAGCTAAAACAAGTGCTAAGAAATAGAAATGTAGAATGTGTTAACATTGAGGAGTTAAAGGGAGAAGAGAGTGTAGCATTGAAAAATGCAAGCATTGAGGAAATGAAGAAATGCATCCTAAAGGACAGCAAGTTCTCACAAGTGTATTGGACAGAAATCCTAAATACTAGCAATTACCTTATGAATAGGTTGTGGGATCAATGCATACAAGACATTCCTTTTAGAAAAATGTATGACCGCGTTCCTTGTTACAAATATCTCAAAGTGTTTGGTCAAAAGGCAAAGATGGTTTTGTCAGCAAAAGAAAGAACCAACAAGAAAATAAAACATAAAGAGGTGAAGTTCATAGGATATGCAAGAAATGGTTGTTATAGGTTATTGGATAGCCCAAACACAGTGAAGTTCTCAAAACTAGCATATTTCAGCAAAATGGAAGATTGGAATGAAATTCATGCAAATACTGAAAACCTACATGGGATTCCAGAAGAAAAATGTAGCGGGACACTCAAAGGAGGGGAGAGTCCATCTAGTGTTGAGAGTCAGAAACAACAGATAGTGAGGTCTAAGATTGTATCATCCTCACAGAGTGTAGGAAAGAAAGAGAGTTGCAGTACACCTGAAAGAAGACAGGCAGGTACACAAAAGGTAAAGACACCTACATCCCAAGAAAAAGTTACATCTAGAGCAGTTAAGCAGGAGGTGAAAGAAGAAGTTAAAACAGTCAGTGTAAATCAAAACGCAAAGAAGAAGAATTTGCAAAAATATATGTTAGAGCCTTTTTTATCACAACCAGGAAAATTCCATAGAGTTCCTTGTGGAGATGATTGACACTGATGATTGTGTCACAGTCTATGAGTAAAAAAAAATGTGTATTGTGTTTAAAAATGTACAGTATGAGATGTGTGGTGCGTCTATATTGTGTACAGAGGAATGCAGTAATATCTTAAAGTTAAAGGGTTCTGCAGGAAGTGATTGTGTTTGTGATGAAGTAATCCAGAAAAATATATATGTGTATATGTGACATATGAGAATACTGTATGTAAAAGTTAAAGAATACATTAACAGTGTGGAATGAGAAATTAACATTTAAGAGGGGAATTGTTGGAATTGATAGAGTGTACCATAGTAATGAAATGTTAATTTGTGTATGTATATCTTTAAGTGTTATGTAGAGTGGGAAGTGACGAAGGACACCTGGCCTAAACTTCCCTCGGCGTTTTGTATAAAGCCTTGTTATCTAACCTTGGGTGGGGCTCTCGAAGAGATTGTGCTGAGAAGTGAAGTGGATTTGTTTTGTGAGTAAAGAATTGTTTTATTTTGAACTCCCGACTCAGCGTCCTGGTTTATCTAAGCTTCACAACATCAAACATACACTGCAGAGAATTAAAAATGCTAACAGTAGCTGCACTCGCAGACATGCAGACTCATATTTTGGACATCAACTCTTATTCTTTGCTGTTGGAAAAAAATCTGCAACAGCTTCTTCCTTTCATTTTGAAGCAATTTCCCTCCAGTACATATTACTGAATCCTAATGAGCAGGATCATCACCTCAGATAAATGACAAGTGTTTAACAGAGTAAGTTAAAATAAACCTTCTTTAAAGAGCCTGAGCACACATGTTTTATTCATGTTCCAAAGGTGGTCATTTGTATAATCAGTGTCTTTTATGTGATATCTTTTCTGCCTGATCAAAGGTCCAACATACAGAGCAGCATTCCCCATCACGTAAGGATTATTGTACAAAGCCAGTGGCAGTGTGGCTTCTGGAAATAAGAAGAAGCTAGTCACAGAAAGCTTGTGCACATGAAATTGTCAGTTTGAATCTCACCATCCTCCTAAGACTGGATTCCTAGGCAACATTTCAAAGACATTGCCTAAAGCAATTTATAAAAAAAAACGACTTGTAACTAAGTCGTGGAGAACAAGTTTTACAAGCAGTGGGTCCCAGATTCAATCTCTGTCATTTAGTACAAAGCTTGCCTACCTGCTAGAGTCCCAGGTAGTGCAATGAGTTAATCCCTTGTGCTGGCAGGACTGAAGACAGAACAGGTCAGAGGTTTGAATTAGGGTTGCCACTTTTTGATATAACAAATAAGGGACATTTACCTAAAAATACGGGATTTTTCACCAAAATAAGGGACACGTCATAAAACATAAGTGAAGTTATGTTTCACATGGCCTCGTTTTTTTTTCCACACTCCCAGGGAAACCTCCCACTGCTGCCTCCGTGGACCTGGCACCTCATCTCCTCCCACGCGGCCTCCTCCTCCTCCTTTGCTGCCGCCACGACTATTACGTAAGACCCAGAATCCCCAGCAGGACCAAGACGCAAGCGGCCATGTGCGCAAACCTCACCCTGGCTCCCTCTTTCCATGAGCACCTCCTGCCAATGCCGCCCCGCCCCTTTCACCCTCTCTTCCTTCCAGGAAGGCCCGCCTCTTCCGGTCCATCACTCCCGGCGCGCGCAACCAAATCACCTCTCCCCCTTCTGCTCCCCTTCTGCGCTCGCCTCTCTCTATGCTCAAGAGGGAGGGCTAGAGCAACCAGGGAAGGCGCCAAGCTGGCTCTGTCGGCTCGGGTGAGTAAGCCGGACAAGGCCCACTGTTTGTGTGGGGAGAGCGGCAGCTAATGGGCATTCATGTAGAGTTCTCCCTTCCTTCCTTCCTTCCTTCCTTCCTTCCTTCCTTCCTTCCTTCCTTCCTCCCTCACTCACTCACTCACTCACTCACTGCTGGCCCGGCCTCACCTCCTGCTGCCACCTGTCTTGTCCTGTCCTGTCAATACAGGACAGGAGCTGAAAATACGGGACACGAAATTTAGAGCAAAGATATGGGATGTCCTGTATAATATGGGACAGGTGGCAGCCTTCGTTTGAATCCAGGGAGAATGTGGATGAGCTCCCTCTGTCAGCTCCACCTTCCCATGCGGGTTCATGAGAGAAGCCTCCCACAAGGATGGTAAAAAAATCAAAACATCCGTGCGCCCCTGAGCAACATCCTTGCAGATGGGCAATTCTCTCATGCCAGAAGCAACTTGCAGTTGCTCAAGTCGCTCCTGACACACAAACACACATATACACAGGGCTACCTGCTGAGTTCTTGAAGTTCTCAAAGAAAAGGTAGCTTTCCCGAGCTCTGATTTAACATTAAGTTAAGCTTGGGAGACACTGTAAATCATGTGAATGGACTAGAACTCCTTCATACCTGATTTCTTGACATTAATTACTGCTGATGGGCATAATCAGGAGTGCAATGTTCTCCCAAGTCAAAGAATGCATGATAAAATGGGCAGCCAAAATCAAAAGACCAATCAAAATGGGAGTCGATGTGGAATAAAAGGATAAAATATACATCTCCAATGGACCTTAAGGAAAATTGGTACATAACCCCACAGATATTGGCCACATTTTACAAAAACATCAAAAACAGATGTTGGAAATGTGAGAAGGTAACAGGAGCCTTTTTCCACATGTGGTGGGGATGTGAATTCACAAAGAAAAATACTGGAAAATGATCCATGTAAATGTGCAAGAAATATTAAAAATGAAATTCCAGATGAAACCCCAATACTATTTACTAGGGATGTTGGATATAAAAATAGAGAAAAATCAAGATATTCTATTTAATTACATGACCACAGCAGACAGAATTGTGTATGCTAGAAAATGGAAGACCCAAGAAATTCCAACAAAAGACGAATGGAAATTAAATATAACAGACATAAGAAATATGAACAAATTAACATACTATTTGTAAACATATCAAGGCAAAACCAAAAATCATACAGATTGGACATTATTACATAACTTTTTGGACATAAAGGGTAAAGATGCAACATCAATGGATGTAGTGAATAGTGTATAAGAAGGAAGAAGAAGTCAATTACCGCAATAAAAAGAATTTGGAAGTCAATTATCAAGAATATTTTTTCCTTCTTCCTATCAACATTTTCTTTTATTTTTTAAACTTCAGTATTTTTTTATTTTGATTTTTTCTCTTTTTTTGATAAATTCTTTTTGATATTTTTGATATTTTTTCCTTCTCCTTTCCTCCCTCTCTTCTCACATGCCCCATTCATCTACTCCAGTGTTTCCCAACCTTCTTTGAGCCGCGGCACATTTTTTACATTTACAAAATCCTGGGGCACACCACCAACCAAAATGACACAAAATGACACTCTAACACAGTAATACATATAGTTAATATGTTTTAAAATGTATTTATACACTCAGTGTGAAACCTGGGCCTGTTTCGATGAACACAAAATAGATATTCTGGCAGGAAGGGCAGAAAGACACAAACTTCCCACACAGAACTCCCATAACCAAGAGAAAATGTTATAAGCGTTTGGTGGGCATTGACCTTGGGTTTTGGAGTTGTAGTTCACCTATATCCCGATAGCACTGTGGACTCAAACAATGTTGGATCAGGACCAAACTTGGCATGAATACTCAATATGCCCAAATGTGAACACAGATGGAGTTTGGGAAAAATAGACCTTGACATTTGGGAGTTACAGTTTCTGGGATTTATAGTTAACACACAATCAAAGAGCATCCCGAACTCTTGCAACAATGGAATTGAACCAAACTTGGCATATTGAACTCTCATTACCAACAGAAAGTACTGAAAGGGTTTGCTTGGGAGTTGACCTTGAGTTTGGAAGTTGTAGTTCACCCACACCCAGAGAGCACTGTGGACTCAAACAATGTTATGTTATGTTGTTGTTTGTTTTCTATCCAGAATCACAATGTTGGAAGGAGGCTCACCACTTTAAGGTCCCTAAAACAGGCATGGGAAAACTTTAGCCCTCTGGGTGCTTTGGACTTCAACTCCCACCATTCCTAACAGCCTGAGGCCCTTTCCTGCTTAAGTGGCTGGGGGGGGGGGAGGAAAAGGGCCTGAGGCTGCTAGGAATGGTGGGAGTTGGAGTCCAAAACACCTGGAAGGTCCAGGTTTGCCCATGCCAGCTTTCGACAGAGACCTCTTCCTCCCCTTTCCCCTTTGCACCCTTTCTTCCCCCTCCCGCCGAACACTTACTTTTTCTTCTACACTGCCGCCATTTTGATCCAAGGGGCCATTTTGTTCCAAGGGGGGGCAGTGTGAGCATGTTCAGGAGCAAGCAGGCAAGGCTGGGGGAGTGGAGGGGGAAGACGTGATTTCCCACGGCACACCTGATGGCGCTCACGGCGCAGACACTGATCTACTCACCCCTCGCCCCAGAGATTAAAGCTTCAATAAAAGCAAGCAGTGCAATGGCTGGGAAGAAGGGAGATAGGAAATGGAGAAGGGGGAAGAAAGAGCCACTGTTGGAGGTTCCAACACCACCCAGCATCTTCCTGCTGGGCACACCTGATGATCGCTGTATTGGTGCATTTCTTGACAAGCTTCTCTTTTCTGTCATTTTAGCTGCTGAATACAATGAATATAGTGTGTCATTTCTCATACACACTTTGGAATATCCCACCAGGGGCGGTCCTACAGGTAGGCCAAGTAAGCGGCCGCATAGGGCGCCATCTGGGAAGGGGGTGCCATCCTGGCTGTATGGGGCGCCATCTTGGCCCTGCCGATGTTCCTCAGGCTGTGCCGCAGCTGCCTGCTTTTGGGGCCCAGCCTTGTGTGCTCTGATGCTGCTTCTGGGCATGCGCGGAGGTTTTTGTGCAGGCGCAGTTGCTCCGGAGCTGAAGTTGAGCGCAGGAGCAACTGCACATGCGCGAAAACCTCCGTGCATGCCCAGTAGCTCCCTTGCACAGAAGCCTGTAAGCAAAGCACTCCCTATCAGGCAGGCAGGGCATGCTTCCCCTCTCCCTTTGTCTCCGCCACACGCGCATTTGCGGGGAAGGAGAAAAGAATCAGTGAAGGAAGTGTAAGTGAAGGAATGAATGAAGGGCTTTCCTCCTCCTCCTCTGTGACCTCTTCTCTCCCTCCTTCCTTTCTTCGGCTCTATTTCTGTCTAGACCTGAGGGGCCTGAGGCTATGAGTTGTGGAAGTTGGAGTCCAAAACACCTAGAGGGGGGGAGGGAGGGCCCAAGTTTGCCCAGGCCACGCTGCCTGTATTCGACCTCATTTGAACATTTTGGCTGTTTTTCTATTTACATTGGGATCCTAATTTTGGACTTATGGGAGACTCCTATGAATTATGAGACGGGTGGTAGGTAATATATTCTGATTTTGATGCATTTACATTGCATTTCTTGTTGATCATAATACAGTACTGCTTAATATTGTCATACAATATAATAAAAATACAATTCCATAGGCCTCCACGCCACTGAGAAAGCCTATCAAGACACTATTGAATTCAATTGAGGACGCCCATCATTAAAGCCTCTGAAGAAGTCCTAAGGACGAAACGGCCTCCCTGCCGGCTTGGGGGAGAGCTCTTGCCGTCAGGCAACCCCCGCCCCCTGCTTCGCTCACCACGGTGAGACGAACAAGGGGTAGCTTTTCCCTCCGCTGCACTGCCAGCCTGTACAAATCTACAGACGCTCACTAGAATTCATCTAAACTACTAGGACCACAAGTCCCAGCGACTCACCATTGAAGTGACGCCGCACTACAAACAAGCGTCTTTTCCAGACTACAAAGACCAGCGTACCTTGCGGTTCGGGCACGAACAAACCGACGCATGCGTACTGCATGCCCAAGGTCACGACAGCGTGCTTTGAGTCTGCTATCCACTACGGACTCTTTGGCTTATCCCTGCTACATCCAGCATAGACTGAGCAACCTTCGCCATAACAGGGATAGGATTTGTGAGAGGATATATATTTTTTCTCACTTCTTTGATACCTTATTATGATTTATTGTACCTATACTGTTTACTATGACGTTTGACTATTCCTTTAATGTGTAGAACTGAGATATAACTTCTCAATGTGAATTTAACCATTGTGTATACATCACTGTATTATTGCTTGCTATATGACTCCATTGAGATATTTTTATACTATAACTGCATACCAGTGAATACAAAATATTTTTGACACTTATTTTTTCACCTATATTCTTGACATATTAGTCACCTGATCTGCTTTTGCATATATTAAGGTGTAGCCCCCAGTTTGTTCATATGAATTAACAGGGCCTCAGTTACTACATAAAGGGCCTGACAGAAATAACCGTAAGGCTTCCTCAACTTGATTTTCCTGACAAGGCCTCAGTTACTACGATACTATGGAAAGACAGATCTTCTCAAAGGGTTCCTTGGAGGGGGGAGAGGAGGAGGCGGGGCAGGGAGGAGGGAGCCAGCTCCTCCTGCTTCGCACGTCCACGGGGGAGGAGGGGTGAAGGAGGAGGAAGTTAGCTGGCTGCCTTCTTCCTCCTTCGCCCCTCCTCCTTCCCCTCCCCGCGCCGGCGCTCGCGATCCGGGCAACGGCGCAGGCGGGGGGAAAGAGGAGGGACGAAGGAGGAGGCAGTCAGCTGGCTGCACCTCCTTTCGCCCCTCCTCTTTCCCCGGCCGCACCGGCACTCGCGATCCGGCAACGGCGCGGGCGGGGGAAGAGGAGGGACGAAGGAGAAGGCAGTCAGCTGGCTGCACCTCCTTCGCCCCTCCTCTTTCCCGGCCCGCCGGCACTCACGATCCGGGCAACGGCGCAGGCGGGGGGAAAGCGGAGGGACGAAGGAGGAGGCAGTCAGCTGGCTGCACCTCCTTCGCCCCTCCTCTTTCCCCCGGCCGCACCGGCACTCGCGATCCGGGCAACGGCGCGGGCGGGGGGGAAGAGGAGGGACGAAGGAGGAGGCAGTCAGCTGGCTGCCTCCTTCGCCTCCTCCTCCTTCCCCTCGCGCCGGCGCTCACGATCCGGCAACGGCGCAGATGGGGAAGAGGAGGGACGAAGAAGGAGGCAGTCCGCTGGCTGCACCTCCTTCGCCCCTCCACTTTCCCCCGGCCGCGCCGGCGCTCGCGATCCAGGCAACGGCATGGGCGGGGGGGAAAGAGGAGGGACGAAGGAGGAGGAAGTCAGCTGGCTGCACCTCCTTCGCCCCTCCTCCTTCCCCTCCCCGCGCCGGCGCTCGCGAGCCGGGCAACGGCGCGAGCGGGGGGGGAAAGAGGAGGGACGACGGAGGAGGCAGTCAGCTGGCTGCACCTGCTTCGTCCCTCCTCTTTCCCCCGCCGCCGGTGAGAGAGGGAAGAAGAGGGCGGTGCAGGGAGGAGCTGGCTCCCTTCCTTCTCCCTGCCCTGCCCCCTTGTCCCTCTCTCACCGGCGCCGAAGCAAACCGGTTTGCCTCGGCGCCGGCGAGAGAGGGAAGAAGAGGGCTTTAGGAGAGAGGGGCGAGCCGCGGGGAGAGGCTCCCCTGTAGCTCGTCCCTTCCTCCTAAAGCCGTGGCAAGCAGGCCGCCTCAGAAGGGCGAAGCAGCCGAAATCGCCCTTCTGAGGAAGCTGGCATGTCACGGCCGGGGAGGGGCGGAGCCGGGGGCGGAGCTGGGGGAGGGGGCAGACCCTTCGGCCCCCCAGGTGATCAGTGAGTGGAAGTCTGGCCCCTGGGCCAAAAGAAGTTGGACAGCCTTGCTCTAGAAATATATCAAATACAAAGATTATACTCTCGGCATTACTTCGCGAACGAAGATTCAGGAAGGACTCATCCCACGCTTTTTACAAGCGCGTTGATGACTAAAAAGGCCAATCTGAGATAGGCAAGTTCGGTTGCAGAAAGCGCAGCAGAAAGTCTCCTTGGGTGATGTTTTTCCAAGTTGCGGTTCTTTCTGCGTTGTCGTTCTCTTCGAGACCCATTCGGCGTGTCTTCTCGAAAGAGGCCGCAACATTGTGGATAGTGCTTCTCCATGCCTCCCGATGTGAGGCCAGGGTGGACCATTGTTGGTGATCAATCTGGCCAAGCCTGAGATGTTGTTTCAGGAGTCCTTATATCTCTTTTGGGGGCGCCTCTCTTGCGCCTGACCCGTGGCGAGTTCACCGTAGAGTAGTATCTTTGGGAGGCGGTGGTCCTCCATCCTAGAGACGTGTCCTGCCCAGCGCAGCTGTGTTCTCAATAGCATGGCCTCAATGCTGGTGATCCCTGCTTGCTCAAGGACAGCAACATTCGTCACATAGTCGGTCCAGTGTATATTTAGGATTGTGCGAAGACAGCGCTGATGAAAGCTCGAGGAGTCGTAGGTGTTGGCGATAGGTGACCCATGTTTCAGACCCATAGAGGAGAATGGACAGTATGATAGCTCTGTACACACTGATTTTGGTGCTTTGTCTCAGGTGCTTGTTGCTCCAGACTCTTTTGTGAAGCCTTCCGAATGCACTATATGCCTTTGATAATCTGTGATCTATCTCTTTGTCAATCTTGGCGTCTGAAGAGATGATGCTTCCCAGGTAGGTGAACTGCTGAACGGACTTAAGCACAGATGTGCCTATGCTGACGTGAGGATGGTGGTGTTCTTCCTGTGGTGCGGGCTGGTAGAGGACTTCCGGAAACGGAAAACGGAAAGATTATAAGCATAACATTTAAATATGTAATAAAAGAATTAATATGTGATTTTTACTTGCCAAGATGAAGTATTATAGATTCCTCCTCTGTCTCTTCAATATCTGTAGATTAATTATACACGAAGAAACAATAATTAATTCTGAGTTCAATAAAATACCTGAATCGTGCATTTTCTATCTCAGCTAAATCCTTTTCAAAGTTAATTACTACTAATAAAACCTTTTTAAAACTTTAAAAGAGTACTGTAGAGTACATTCAATAATGATTGGTTATGCTTCTTAAGAAAAGGTTAACAGAGATAATTCCCCACAATGGCTAAACACAAATGATATTTAAAACAGACTACTACATTTTTTTGTTAAATTTTTCCTTAATAAGGGTGATAGTACCAAAAATACATTCAGCTGGATTCTATGAAGGAGCAATAGATGGGGCCAGCATTAATGGCTCTTGTGAGCATGCACCTTTGACATCCGTAACATCTGAATTTTGACTTAAAGGAACTTTCTTTGCACATGAAAACTTCTTGAAAGTCTTAGTAGGTAAATGCTTGCATCACCCTGAAGAACGTTATCAAGTTCATTGTAGAATGAACAGATTTTGGGACATAACACCAACCATTTTTATTTAAAGAAGCATAGATAATTGCTTCTTACATAGTATTTTTATGGTATATGTATGCTGGGGTTTTTTTGGTATTTATTATTATGTCTGTAAATGATTTCCTACTTTTAAAATTAATGGCATTTTACTATTATAGCTTTAATTTCTTAAAACTTTTTAATCACCAGTGTTTTAGCTTTATCTTGTTTTGACCTTGTTATAATCTGACTTGGGTACAATGTTGGCGGGGTACTAAATAAAGAAAGGAAACACATCTTAGAATAGTATATCAATGTTTTCAGTTTTATTAGAATTGAGCCTGGTGCCACTACCAGTACAGCCATAGTTTCTATTCCTGCCATTATGTACAAAGTATTTGATGTCTGTGGTCATTTTGCTACAAATATTTAGATGTCTCCCGTTGACTTTTGCTTCCCTTTGCTTCCCTTTGCTTCATCTTTCTATAAAACTACATAACATCATATGGCCATGTGAGGAATCCAATAGTTTAATGCTTAGAATAATGTGTTGCTAAAGAAAACAGGATTTTGTGATTGTTGTGGAGAAATGTATAATGGTGCAGGACACCATGGTGTTATTTTAGTCTGACTGGTGCTTCTAAGACAGTTTGAAAATTTTAGTTATACACAGAACACAATTACGAGAGAGAGCAGTCTCAGTGAAACACAGTCAGAGTCACAGTACTGAATAAAGAGATGTGCAATTGTACTGCACATGACTTCCCCAAAAATGTAGGTTCTTATTATGTTACTGGCAGGGAAGATTGCAAACGGAGGACTGAGTTTTGCAGTATATGAAAACAGTTGCCTTCTCCCCCCCAAACAACGAGTTCCTGGCATTGCCAGAGACAGCAGGGAAAATTAAACCAACAACCAAAAATGTATGTGAAATAACATTGTGTTCTCACAATGGCGCTGTATGTTAGAGAAGTGCTTCACAGTTCACAGTACAGAGTGCGAGGGCAAGTTGAATTTCACCATGCCTGCAACATTGAGTTCCTTTAGGATGACACAGTAGGAAGTTCAGGGGAAAAGATAGCAATTGGTCTCCAGTTTCTCAACCAGTGGCCAGTTCATGTCAATAGCTCAGTGAAGCCCCTCCAGATTTTAGTCCAAAATGTAAAGATGTCACTACAAATTCTTAAATCTACTCCAAGATAATGGATAGTTCTTTTAAAGTTTGAACTAAAATCCAAAACAGAGTTACTGCTTCAACATCATGGAAACCTCCAAGCACCTTCAGAAAGGTTCACCTCCTGTTATGTAAACCTTATCAACAATTCTTCATCTTCATAGCTTTTCTGAGAGCCATATGGTGTAGTAGTTTGAGCACTGGACGATGACTTTGAAGACCAGGTTTCAATTCTCAGCTCATGGGGTGACTCTCGGCCCTAGAAAACCTGCTATTAGGGTCATTATAAGTAAGAAATGGCAAATAACCTTCCTTTTCATTCTTGGTGTCATTCCAAATTTGGGAGTTCTTGGTAGAGGTGGCGCCCCCCAGATGGTTTACAGCAGTGAAGCATCTTAGAGCATCCTGTTATTATTGAAACCTCAGGACCCCAAGAACTGCATCTCCGTGAGCGCTGGGGCATGGACCTCACACACTACCTTTCCCCCAGTATCCCAGTCTCAGGTGACCTCCGGCCTGAAGTCACCAAGGACGTCATCACAAAGGTCCATGAAGGCCCACTACACATCATGCCAAATCCATGAGGTCCCAATGGGGGGCATAGAGAACCTGTCACTCCATGCTGTGCATCTCGTGACTTACCTGGGACCCAATCACATGGGGGAAACATCATCGCCTGGCTTCCCCTCATTGTCCTGAAGGCAACATGGGAAGGTTCCTGTGTTGCCATGGTGGCAGCATACACTGCTTTCTCTCCCCTTTCCTGATGGAACCTGGCTGGAAGTACATGGACCAGTCTGATGAGGTAGTAAGTCACACCCAACACAGCAGGGTAGGTCTGATCATTTCTCCAGGCGGAAAATGTAATCCCTTCACAAAGCCCCACATACTTAATGATATGATCTCAGATTCTCATCCGCGAAAAGGCTTTACTGGTACATTATTTAAACTGTTATGTTTATTCATATCATGATCGGATCACCATGCTCATTATATCCCACATTCCAGTCAAAGGTTTGCTAGGGTACTTCCACCCAGTCTCAGGAACCAAACTCCAATCAAAGCCCTGTCTAGAATAATACCCTCAAATCACCACTGTTCAAGCCATGCTAATACCCTAATCACCACTGTTTAGATAGCCTAGACCCATTGTCTTAGTCCAGGAAAATGGGGAAAATAGCAACAAAGCTATTAGTATTAGAAACAAGATTGACGTGATACTCTAGACCAGTGGTTCTCAACCTTCCTAATGCTGCAACCCCTTAATACAGTTCCTCATGTTGTGGTGACCCCCAACCATAAAATTATTTTTGTTGCTATTTCATAACTGTAATTTTGCTACTGTTATGAATTGTAGTGCAAATATCTAATACACAGGATGTATTTTCATTCACTGGACCAAATTTGGCACAAATACCTGATACGCCCAAATTTGAATACTGGTGGGGTCGGGAGGGGTTAATTTTGTCATTTTGTCATTTGGGAGTTGTAGTTGCTGGGATTTATAGTTAACCTACAATCAAAGAGCATTCAGAACTCCACCAACAATGGAATTGAACCAGAACTCCCATGACCAACAGAAAATACTGGAAGGGTTTGGTGGGCATTGACCTTGAGTTTTGGAGTTGAAAACGTGGCTATTCCAATGTGCCTTCCCAGAATAAAGTGAACAGTGTCCTGCTTTGACCAATCTCCTGCAAATGTCCTCAGATGCACTTTAACTACTTGTTGGGTTGATCTCCCCACATTACCCCAAAACCCTTCTGCTAGATACATTTTATTGTCGTCCACGTCTAGTGTTTATTTATTTTAAAATTTTAATATGGCCATTATGATTTTAAACTTTGTGTATTTACTGTTTATATGTGTTTTATTGATCGTATTGTTTATTTTCTGCTGTGTTGTTGTTATTACTGTGTCGTTGGGCTTGGCCTCATGTAAGTCACCTCGAGTCCCTTCTGGGAGATGGTGGTGGGGTATAAATAATGTTTAATAATAATTAATAATAGTTCACCTACATCCAGAAAGCACAGTGGACGCAAAACATGATGGTGCATTTGGTGGGAGAATTTGCCGTCTGTTTCCAAAAAGGAAGAGAAGGACAGGTGGCGAGATCTTCAGCCTTCTCTGCCAAAGAGGTTACTAAGACCACACTTGTTTTCTGGTGGTCTTTGGTGACCCCTCTGAAACCCACTTGCAACTCCCCCAGGAGTCCCACCCCCCAGGTTGAGAAATGCTGCTCTAGACCAGGGCTGTCCAACTGGCGGCCCGGGGGCCGTATACGGCCCCCCAGCCCCTTCCCTACAGCCCCCTAAGCTTTTAAATAAAAAATAAAAATAGGAAATTTTAAAAAATCCAAAAAAGGTGTGCATCCGCGCGGTTTTGCCCGCTTTGGGAGGGCAGTTTGGCTCCTCCCTCTCTCCAAAGCGGCCAGCTTTGGGCGGGGGGCGAGACATGGGGCCTCCTCGCGGCTCCTCTCTCCCCAAAGCGTCACAACAGCTGTTGTGATGCTTGGGGTGAGGGGGCGGAGCCATGGGGAGCCTCCTCGCGGCTTCGCCCTCTCCCACCAAGCGTCACAACAGCTGTTGTGATGCTTTGGGCGAGGGGGCGGAGCTGCGGGGAGCCTCCTCGCGGCCACCTCTCTCCCAAGCGTCACAACAGTTGTTGTGATGCTTTGGGCGAGGGGCGGAGCCGCGGAGAGCCTCCCTCGCGGCTCGCCATCCCCCAGTGTCACAACAGCTGTTGTGATGCTTTGGGCGAGGGGGCAAAGCCATGGGGAGCCTCCTCACGGCTTCTCGCCCTCTCCCCCCAAGCATCACAACAGCTGTTGTGATGCTTTGGGTGAGGGGGCGGAGCCGCAGAGCCTCCTCCTCGTGGCCGCCCTCTCCCCCAAGCGTCACAACAGCTGTTGTGACGCTGGGCGAGGGGGCGGAGCCCAAAGGCTCCCCGTGGCTCCTCCTTCTCTCCCAAAGCATCACAACAGCCCCGGAAGCAGGAGAAATGACCCACTTCCAAGGCTATTGTGACGCTTTGGGAGAGGGGGCGTGGCCGGGTGGCCCCCAGGCTCATCACTCACCAGAAGTCCGGCCCTTGCGCCAGCAGAAGTTGGACAGCCCCGCTCTAGACCATGCTGTTTACTTTTGGAGAAAATGGTGCTACTTTAGTGACTAGGGATAACCCCAGACCAGAGCTTGAAAAGGCACCTTTTGGACTAGGATTCCCATATTGGCTGTGTGACTCTGGGGATTGTAGTTCAAAAAGGTAAACTTTTCATGTTTTCTTCCACATTAAACTTTTCATTTTGAAGTCACCATGCTTCAAACATGAGCTTTTATAATGGCTACATGGCATTGCTTTTTCTTTTCTTTATAATGTGTTTGTGCTTTCTTACTGATTTTACTGTCTTTTTTCTTATTTCAGAACACAGAAAATGTTACAGAAAGAAAACGAGAATAGATGCACAATGTCTTTCTATTGGAGCCATCTGGAAGCACCCTGGAACTTTCTGTATGTGTGCTGATTTTCTCTTCCGTATTTATCAAATCTATTTATAAATGAACAGATACTACAAAAGGAACTATAAGTCTGTAGCACTCTCTAGTTTAGAAGAATAATAAGCTCTGTAGTGCAAAGATTTCTACCTGTAGTCCTTTAAATATTGCTGAACTGAAACTCTCATAGTCATTCATAATTGCTGCAGGAGTTGCAATCCAGCAACATTAAAAGAGCCATGATTTATCAACCTCTGCTGTAGGTATTTTCTGGGTACTCCATCTTGTGAAATGAGAATGTAACCATTTGTTATATTTGCTTGTATTATGTGTTTAGTCTTTCATAGAGTTCTATCCCACCACAGCCACATGTTGAGCTATGAAGACTGTGGCAGTGGAAACCCAGCTAGGCTAAAAGAAGTTACCATCGATGCCAGGCAGCCAGGGGGGGGGGGGCTAAGGGGGCTTCAGCCCCCCCCAAATTATCAAGGTGGTCCGCGAAAAGGCCATATTGGTACATTAGTTAAACTGTTATGTTTATTCATATCATGACCTGATCACCATGCTCATTTATCCCACATTAAGATGGGCCAAAAGGTTTGCTTGACCCTCTTCCACCCAGTCTCAGCCCCGAACCAAACTCAGAATCAAAATGCTACGGCCCTGATCGATGCCATATTCCATTATTCTAAGATGCCATTGATTCTAAGATGCATGCTAAATTCAAACTCTGATTCTTAGAAGAAAAGCCATTTCTTTGAATATGTTTTAGAATTTCTAAAGAGAGATGTGCTGCTGAGTGTGGAGGAGAATCAAAAGAATCATAGGAAGTGGTTATTATTCTGGCTCCCTGTCACGTGCCTGTCCTCATCTGGCCTTACTTTTTTGTCTTGATGCCCAATCAATCTCTTGTCTTTGCCAGCCTTTTGCACCAACATGGAAGCAAAACAGCAGGTTCCCAAGGCTGGATCGCTGGATGCGGCTTCTCCTTGCTGGGCTGCTAATATGTGCTGATGCCACTCTTTGTCGTCACCGATGTCTGCTGCTCTTTCCCACTGCAGCTGCTCTTCATTGCTACTGCCTTGTGCTCCTAGCCCACACCGCTTCTTCCCTTCTCCCAGCTGGTGCAGATGCTCCTCATTTCTTCACTGCCATCACTGTGTCTACTCTTAACAGCCATCTCTTGCTCCACCTCCTGCTCTCTCAGTCCCCACTACTCCTGTTTTCATTCTTTCAGGGAAATAAAACACTGTGATAGGCCAAAGCCTATCATCTCACGTCAACAAGAAGAAGGGCTTTCTCCATCATTGCCCCCACGCTTTGGAATTCCTTGCTCCGGAGGTCAGGTCACTTCGCGATCTTCTGGCTTTCCGGAAAGCCTGTAAGACCTGGCTACTTCGGCAGGCCTTCAATGCTGAGTCAGTCTAGTCACATATGTTAGTTTAGTTCAGTGTTTCCCAACCTTTTTTGAGCCACGGCACACTTTTTACATTTACAAAATCCTGGGGCACACCACCAGCCAAACTGACACTAAATGACACTCTAACACAGTAAAACATATAGCTAATATGTTTTTAAATGTATTTATACACTCAGTGTGAAACCTGGGCCTGTTTCGATGAACTCAACATAGATATCCTGGCAGGAATGGCAGAAATACACAAACTTCCCACACAGAACTCTCATAACCAAGAGAAAATACTATAAGAGTTTGGTGGGCATTGACCTTGGGTTTTGGAGTTGTAGTTCACCTATATCCAGAGAGCACTGTGGACTCAAACAATGTTGAATCAGGACCAAAATTAGCATGAATACTCAATATGCCCAAATCTGAACACAGATGGAGTTTGGGGAAAATAGACCTTGACATTTGGGAGTTACGGTTTCTGGGATTTATAGTTAACACACAATCAAAGAGCATCCTGAACTCTTGCAACAATGGATTTGAACCAAACTTGGCATATTGAACTCTCATTACCAACAGAAAGTACTGAAAGGGTTTGCTTGGGAATTGACCTTGGAGGTTCCAACTTGCCACGGCACACTGGTTGGGAAACACTGGTTTAGTTAATACTGTTGTTTTAACGTAATATTTTAATGTTTTATTCCTATTGTGTTTTTAGTGCTTAACGTTACTGTTGTTTCCTTCTCTTGGATTGTAAGCCGCCCCGAGCCACCCGGGAGTGGCGGCTAAGAAGTCGAACAAATTAAAAAATATATAAGACAGTGTTTCCCAACCGGTGTGCCGTGGCACACTAGTGTGCCCTGAGAGATCATCAGGTGTGCCGTGGGAAATTACAGTGTAGAGAGAGAGCCTAGCAGGAAACTTCAGGCAGCGGAAATGAGGCTTTCCTGGCCGAAGAAGCAATGCCAGCCAGCCTGGCTGCAGTCAGGAAGAGCCCCCGGCATCCAGAACTTTCCTCCCTCCCTCCTCTCTCTCCTTCCCTTCCTTCCCTCCCTTCTCTCTCTCTCCTTCCCTTCCCTTCCTTTCTTCCTTCCCTCCCTCTGCGCGCCAAGGGATACCTGGACGGGCTGCGGCTCCTCCTGCTTCCTGGCTCCTGGGCATTCTTCTGCCCTCCTCCCCTTGGGTAGCAAGGAGGAGGAGAGGGAGGAGGAGTCCGTGGGAGCTGCCCCGTCCGACCCCACTCCCGGAGGCTCGAGGTGAAGCTTTCTGCCCTCTAGCCCCGAGGAAAGGGAGCAACCACTCATCTCTTGGCTGGGCTCCGGGTTTGCTGCAGAGCGGTGCAGAGCAGAGGCCGGGATGCGCAGCTCCACAGCCCAGCTTGGTTCCTTCCCGATCTGGCCCCAAGGCAGGGAAGCCGAAGGGATGTGAGGGGGGGAGGCACTCCTGGGGGGGCTGAACCCCTTTGGGAAGGAGAGCTGGGGATGGCGATGGCTGCGAGCCTCCGCCACAGTTTGTTCTGAGGCTCGGAGCCACCCCGTGTGCTCAATTTCTATTCGTCCTGCTCAGCCGAGCCTGTGTGCGCTTCGACCACTCAGTATAGTCCTCCCCACGGGGCAGTGATGGGCCTCCTGGATGTGGGCCTCCCAGCGGGGAGGGGGTTTGGCGGAAGCAGTGGCGTCACAAAGGGGGAGGGTGACAGTTAGTAAAATGACAGTTAGAGTGTCATTTTGTGTCATTTTTGTAAATGTAAAAAATGTGCTGCGGCTCAAAAAAAAGGTTGAAAATCCCTGTTCTAAGGCACACCTGCAATTCTGAGATGTATCCTGTTTTTCAAGATAGTTATATGGGAAAAAGTGCAGCTTAGAATTGAGGAAGTATGTACTTGTTTAGAAGTCAACCTCGTGTATGAGTTGAGGACAGATGTCGGGGCTGAAATTATGGATTTTTATTTCACCCACAGATACGTTTGCTATGTTAATGTCACCTCATGAGGAAAGCCGCCCCTGGCTGCCACTACCATTTTCCATCTTAGGTATTCAAAAAGACCAGAAACTGTGCCATGGTAAAGATAAAAGATGAGTCAGTGCTTCTTTTAGATTTTCACAGGGTAGACTATTCTTTCATCTTTCACCACTCTACTCAGACAAGGGAATGGTTCCTTCTTTGATAAGACTTAAGATACATTACTAATACTGAAACGTGGATAAGTCAACCCATAAGTCCAATGTCTAGACTTCAATATGAGAATATACAGGAATATACTGTAATCACTAGACGACTAGGCACCAGGGGCCTGACATTGTTGTTCTTCTTTAATTGTCACGGTTCCCTCCTATGAAATCCTAGGTTTTAGAGTTGCCAATCCCAAGATTCCATAGGGTCCAACCATAATTGTTTAAGTCAGTGTTTTTCAACCTTTTTTGAGCCGCGGCACATTTTTTACATTTACAAAATCCTGGGGCACACCACCAACCAAAATGACACAAAATTACACTCTAACACAGTAATACATATAGTTAATGTTTTTTAATGTATTTATACACTCAGTGTGAAACCTGGGCCTGTTTTGATGAACACAACATATATATGACTTCCTCTCACATATTTATACATGGCTATCATGTCTTCTCTCAGCCTTCTCTTCTTCAGGCTAAACATGCACAGCTCTTGAAGCCGCTCCTCATAGAGCTTGTTCTCCAGACCTTTGTGAAATTTCACCCTGAGTGAAACTTGCTTCCAGTTAACTATGGATGTCATGAAGCTGTTATAAACAGTTCCTTGGGGCGGGGGGGAGAGGTAACTCTCGAAAAATCCAGTAAAATAGTAAAAAAACATTTCCAAGTGGAGAGGCTCAATTTGTTTCTTGAAACGTGTGAGGGGGCTGCTAGGAGGGGGGAGAGTGCCAATTTCCCACGGCACACCTGATGATCGCTCACGGCACACTAGTGTGCCACAGCACACTGGTTGGGAAACACTGGTTTAAGTGACACAATAGAACTGTTATTCAGTTGTGTGAATGGATGGATTGGCCACACAATGATATGAACACAATGATAGTGTACAACACTTGTGATCTGGACTACAACATCCCGATGTTTTGAGGTTCTTCGTGATAATTAGGGTAAACATTCAATATGATTATATTTCTCCTTTCTTCACCATTACTGAGTCCCCCAAACAGGCCTAAAGAAATGTAGGACCGCAACCCCACTCAGCAGGACCCATGGCAAGAGATTATGAGAGATGATGACAAAGACATTTGGAAGCCTTAAGGTAGACAGCAATTGATTTGAGTGTTGACTGGATGTACTCCTGCTTAGATTTAGTGACATAACTACACCAAATGTGTTCAGAAACCAAACCATGCATTACTTCTCATTTTAAGGGGCAGGATTCATGTGCCCAATATATTTTTGAGGTTTTTACAAAATGCTTTACAATGTTAATGCTTTCTTCATCCTCAACAATCACTTTATAAAAAACCTGTTGTGCTTTTTGTTTACGGTGATCATCTTACACTTGGGCAGAATCATAAATAGGTATATTCAGCTGTTTATTGTTTATACCTACCATAATTTAATTTCTGATTCAATTATATTTTCATTTCATTTAACTCCAGTTTTTCATGAGGCCGTTAGTTCTGTGCATTTATGCCTTTCAAAGACCTGCTTCTTGATTTATAATTTAAATGTGCTCTTTTTGAAGACCATGATAAAAATGCCTTCAAGGTACAGCCCAATTCCTATTTTGCATAATAAGTTTGCAGCTTTGTCTTGACTACAATTCAGGCGTCTTAACATGATTTTTCACCTTGAATTACCTCAATCTCCTTGTAAATGAACCAAAGGACAGAGATGTGAGTTAAGTGTCCCATCATTTTCTCAAAACAACTGCCATGCTCTCTGTTTCCCATTAGATGTCAGTGCAGCCCAATGCAGTATGGTGAGAGCAGGGGTGAGTTCAGCTAAAGCTGCTTTTCTCTTCTATGACAATGCATCCCAGCAGACTTTAGGAATGATGGCTAGTGAAGTGCCTATTACTATCTATGGGAGGGAGAGAGGGAAGAGTGAGTGCCAATGCAGTGCAAGCAACTATAAAGCAAACTGCATCCCATCCCTAGTGACATCACTCTCGGTGGTGCATCAGTTGCATCAGTTGTATATATATACTAGCTTGGGGATCCGGCAGTGCCCGGGTTATTTGAAAAGGGCATTGTTTGTTTTTGGATGTTAGGTAATATCAATTTAGTCATATATTACACTTTCCAATGGTCCCCCCCCTTTTTTGAGACATGTTTATGCTGCCACTTTGCTAGAAGCAGGCATGTAGCCAGGGGGCTAAGGAGGCTTCAGCCCCCCCCCCGAAATTCTCAGGGTGGTCTGCGAAAAGGCCTTACTGGTACATTATTTAAACTGTTATGTTTATTCATATCATGATCTGATCACCATGCTCATTATATCCCACATTAATGGGGTTATTGGGATAACAATAAAAAGGTTTGCTAGGGTAGACCCTCTTCCACCCAGTCTCAGCCCCCCCCATCAAACTCAGCCCCTCCCGAATCAAAATCCTGGCTACGGCCCTGGCTAGAAGGATATCTGTCTATTTTGGGGCCTAGCTTGTAATGCTAGTAATGCTCTCAGTACTTCATGAAACCCTCTCACTGTAGTGAAATCCTCTCAGAAAATGAACATTCCATTGCCAATGGAAAAAAACTGTCAACTGACGAACTCTGTCGCCAATCAGAGGCGATATGCACTGCTCACAAGCATTCAGTTGCATTCTGTTTTGCTGGCCAATCAGAGTCCTTTATGCAAATTGTCCCTCAGTGACAATCAATGCCCTCTGTCTGGTGCCTTAGAATGTTTGAGTTCTGAGGCTGGCCAATCAGTGTCCTTTATGCAAATAATCCCACAGTGGCAACCAATCGAAACGCTGGCACATATTCCTCCCTCCGCATCCACCGCACCGCCGCAAACACTGAGTTTTATTATATACATACATAGATATATTGTGAACAGAGATATCGGCTATAAGAATGTGTGTCCTAAGCATGCATTTTCCAATGACAATGAATAGCCATTGCTCAAATTTTATGAAAGAAAACAATATGAAGTATTTAATGATGAAGGTTGCACTCTGTGGCTAAGATCCTGAATACATGATAAGATCCTGCATACATGTGAAACTCCGCACATGCAGTCCTGTGTCTTCCCACTGTCCACAGCAAGGTGCTGAACCCAATATTCTAAATAGGTTGAACATTTTGAATAATTCCCTTAAACGCTGGAGGAAGGCTGGGATGTAAAAACAGTGGTTGGTTTGTTATTGATTAGACTAAAATACCCCCCGCCCCCCCGCCCCGGAGTAGCTCTTAGCTATTATGTTTACTAGGAATATTTCAAAAAACCTCTTTTTTTACTGTGTTTATTGCATTCAGACAGTGTTAAATGGAAGCACAGGATTCCTCAAAGTTTTATCAGTAGATCCTCATGAAGAGATCAATAGCAAGCATTCTTGAAAGGCACTTTGCTCACCATTATTGAATCTATGTAAAAGATACAAAGACCTTTTGGTCTCCAAATGTTGAGGACTTTCCTTCCCAGAAATAAAAACCAGCACAGTTAATGGTGACATATTTGGAGAGGAAGCTAATGTGCAAAGGGACCAAACATCCAAAATCATTCATCTAGGGCAGGGCTGTCCAACAGGCAGCCCTGGGGCTGTACACGGCCCCTGAGCCCCTTCCCTCTGACCCCCTAACTTGTTTTAATAAAATACAAATTAATTATTTTTTTAAAAAAAATACCTACTTCTGGGTTTAGGTAAGCATCGCGAGACGACACCATCCACAGACGAGATTTCGAGGGAGGTTGAAATCCCGTCTGTGGCTGCGTAGGTCTCGCGATAGCTGCGAAATCTCGGGTCCCGCGGGATTTGCGGCCGGCCTGGGCGCACGCCTCCTCCTCCCTCGCGGCTGCTTCCAGGACAGCCCCCATTCCCTCAGAGAGAGGGAGGAGGGGAGTGAGACAGGGAAAGCCCCTCCTGGCTCCGTCCTCTTCCTGTGGAGGGCCCTCGCTTCCCGCCCTGCGGACGGGAGAGCCGCCGCACCCGGCCTGAGCTTGGCCTCGGCTCCAGCGGGGCTCTTCAGAGACAGCGGCGGCGTTGGCGCTTCGGCCCTGTGGTGGGGCTCCCGCAGTATGGGTAAGGAAGGGCCTGGCTCGAATCAATCTAAAAACAGTGGGACTTTGGGTGAGGGGGGGGGGTCCCTCAACGGTGGTTTCCTTGGCGACGCTTCCTTCCCCTCCTCCACGCCCCCTCCCCCTTGTTGTGCTGCCTTCCCCCACGTGCAGGGCGCAACGTGGCTTCCTTTGCGCCTGCCCCCGCAGCTTGTTTTCCCTTCAGGGAGGGGGGAGCTCTTTGGGCCTCCTCCACCTGCCTCTGGGAAAGGAGGCCCCATCAAGCCCTGCAACGGCATTGAGGTGTTTGGGTTTTTTTGGTGTGTCCCAATTTGAGTGTGGACTCAAATAACTCAAAGGTAGGAAACATTCCCCAAATCCACCAGTGTTCCCGTATATTGAGTATTCATGCCAAGTTTGGTCCAGATCCATCATTATTTGAGTCCACGGTGCTCTCTGGATGGAGGTGAACTACAACTCCACAACTCAAGGTCAATTGTAAGTAAATTGGAGCCGGGGATGGGGTGGAGCCGGGGAGGGGGCGGAGCTGGGGGAGGGAAGGGGGCGGAGCTGGGGAGGGGGCGGAGCCGGGGGGCAGAGGCAAACCCTTTGGCCCCCCAGGTGATCAGTGACCGGAATTCCGGCCCTTGGGCCCATAGAAGTTGGACAGCCCTGATCTAGGGCATAATTGCTAAGCAAAAAAGGCAAAAAAGAGACCTAACAAATCAGGGTTAATGGTTTGCATGAACTGGACACAAGCACTTGAATAAAGGGTCCTAGGGTTTTCTGCACCACACAGGGTACTGTGGCAAATAAGGCATTCCTGGTAGTCAGTTGATAAGTGGCAATAGCAGAAAGTTAGATAATTCTTGCATTATGTAATATGCAACCCTTTCCTCCTTTCATCTCAAAGCCAGTGAGAGCTGAATCAGTGTCATGGGATGTCCCCATGAGACGGTGATTTTCAAGATGGCCACATTGTCTTGGCTATCTTGGCATAAACAGATATGCAATCTGTGAATGAAATAAAGAGTTAATCATCACTGGTAATAGCTGATCTTGCAGGAAGTTTAAAGAAATGTGCAGTTACCTAAGAATAAATAAAGCATTTCAGCTTCTGTGTGCATGTATGTGTATGAGAGAGAGAAGGAGGGAGGGGGAATGGCAATTCTAAAACAATCTCAGGCAGCCTTCTTTCGCAAGCAAATAGAAGCCAATTAATTTTCTGAACACGATGGGGTAAAGCCATGAAATGACTTGCACAGAAATTGGATCTATTTTATCACAAGGAATTATGCTGATTCTGCATGGTATGGAGTAAAAAGAGGAATAATAACCTTTCAAAGCCACTAGAGGAAGTGGAATTGTTAGATGCAGCACTGCCACCTTCACCTTCATTAAAGTGTTTTTGTTTCTCTCTAGAAATGTATATGAATTGGGCTTTTCAAAATGACCTAACCTTATTGTTCTTGATATGCTCCAGGGACCCTCTAGTTCAGCATGATGAAACTGAATTAAGTAATAGAACATGAAAGGCGCTGCAGACTAATTCAACCAGAGAAGTCAGCTTATAGCAGAGCATTTGATGAACTAACCTAGACACAGAGTACGTTGTAGCCTGGCCAGATTCTGAGTGCTCAGAAGATGAGGAAGAGGATGCTGGGATTAGATTCGAAGGACACAGTGGAGGACACAAGTGGCCTGGAATGAGTTGTTTTGGAATCTCCTTGCAGTTCCATGAGACTGGAAAAAGTGATAGCAGTTCTCATGAGAATCTGCCAGAAGTGCAAGCTGAGAGAAATATGGGAGATGAATGTTTGTCTAGATTAGGGCTGTCCAACTTCTACCGGACCAGGGGCCTGCGTTCCGGTCAGTGATCATCTGGGGGGCCTAAGGGTCTGCCTCCGCCCCCGGCTCTGCCCCTCCCCTGGCTCTGCCCCCTCCCCGCCTACGGTCCCGCCCCCTCCCCCGGCCCCGCCCCTTCCCTGGGCTCCAATTCCATATATTTAATATTAACATAACGGGGGAGGGAGGGAATGCCACACATGGGGGGCATAAATAAACAATTCCATATATTTAATATTAACATAAGGGGGGAGGGAGGGAATGCCACACATGGGGGGCATAAATAAACAATTCCATATATTTAATATTAACATAAGGGGAGGGAGGGAATGGAACACATGGGGGGTATAAATAAACAATTCCATATATTTAATATTAACATAAGGGGGAGGGAGGGAATGCCACACAGGGGGCATAATTAAACAATTCCATATATTTAATATTAACATAAGGGGGGAGGGAGGGAATGCCACACATGGGGGGCATCAATAAACAATTCCATATATTTAATATTAACATAAGGGGGGAGGGAGGGAATGCCACACATGGGGGCATAAATAAACAATTCCATATATTTATTATTAACTTAAGGGGAGGGACGGAATGGAACACATGGGGGCATAAATAAACAATTCCATATATTTAATATTAACATAAGGGGGAGGGAGGGAATGCCACACAGGGGGGGCATAATTAAACAATTCCATATATTTAATATTAACATAAGGGGAGGGAGGGAATGCCACACACGGGGGGGCATAAATAAACAATTCCATATATTTAATATTAACATAAGGGGGGGAAGGAATGCCACACATGGGGGGCATAAATAAACAATTCCATATATTTAATATTAACATAAGGGGGAGGGAGGGAATGCCACACATGGGGGGCATAAATAAACAATTCCATATATTTAATATTAACATAAGGGGGGAGGGACGGAATGGAACACATGGGGGGCATAAATAAACAATTCCATATATTTAATATTAACATAAGGGGGGGGAATGCCACACACGGGGCATAATTAAACAATTCCATATATTTAATATTAACATAAGGGAGGGAGGGAATGCCACACACGGGGGCATAAATAAACAATTCCATATATTTAATATTAACATAAGGGGGGAAGGAATGCCACACATGGGGGCATAAATAAACAATTCCATATATTTAATATTAACATAAGGGGGAGGGAGGGAATGGAACACATGGGGGGAATAATTAAATAATTCCATATATTTAATATTAACATAAGGGGGGAGGGAGGGAATGCCACACATGGGGGGCATAAATAAACAATTCCATATATTTAATATTAACATAAGGGGAGAGGGAGGGAGGACGAAAAGGTGGGTGGATGGATGGATGGGTGGAAGGAAGGAAGGAAGGTGAAAGAGAGAGGGGCAAGGAGGGAGGGAGAACAGTTGAAAGGAAGGACGAAAGGGTGGGTGGGTGGAAGGAAGGAAAGAAGGTGAAAGAGAGGGAGGGAGGAAAGAAGGACGGAAGAAAAAAGAGTGGAAGGAAAGGAAGGGAGGGAGTAGAAAGAGAGAGGGGGAAGGGGGAGGAAAGAAGGCCGGGCGATGGAGGCGAGTGCGCTGAAGGCCTGAGCGCCTCCGAGACGGAGCAGCAGCAATCCTGAGGATGAGGAAGCGAGCGAGAGGAGAAAGATAGAGAGGGAAGGGGCAGGGAAGAAAGAAGGATGAAAGGATAGAATGGAAGGAGGGAGGGAGAAGAAATGTGGCTCACCTTAACGCTGAATGCTTCCTTGCAATAACTCCCCTCCCTGGGAAGGGAGGGAGGATGAGAAGGAGGAAGGAGCGCTGCCGAGGGGGAAAACCATGCGGCCGGGTCGCTGTTCCTGTTTGCTGCCAAGGGGGCGGGGCCCGAGAGACGTCACTCCCTCCCATTGGCCCCCTCCCTCAGGAGAAGAGGAGGGGGCCAATAGAAAGCCAAGGGGCGGGACCAAATAATAATAATAATAAATAATATTTTTAAATTGAACATTTTTTTACAAATATTTTAAAAAATATATTATTTATTGCAGGAGGGTAAGGGGCCATAGCCAAGGGGCTAGGGGGCCGTGTACGGCCCCCGGGCTGCCTGTTGGACAGGCCTGGTCTAAATCAGTGGTTCCCAAACATTTTTGGCCTACCACCCCCCTTCCAGAAATTTTTTTATTCACCGCCCCCCTAGAAATTATATTTTAAAAAATTAAAAAGCAATTAAACAGAAAGATATATGTATTAATGCAGTGGTTCTCAACCTTTCTAATGCCATGACCCCTAAATAAGGTTCCTTATTGATTGATTGGTTGATTGTATTTCTACCCCACCCCTCTCACCCCCGGGGGGGGGGGTACTCGGGGCAGCTTACAAGGCAACAATACACAATATAAAACACTAATAAAACAAGACCCCAACCATATTTTTGTTGCTACTTCATAAATAATTTTGCTACTCTTACGAATTCTAATGCAAATATCTAATATGCAGGATGTATTTTCATTGTTACCAATTGAACATAATTAAAGCATAGTGATTAATCACAAAAACAATATGTTTGGGGGAGTATGGACAACGGATGATGGGATTTGCAGTACCTTCAATTGATTCAGCTCTGACTTCCGCCGGAGAGGGCTCTAAGGGGACTGGAAGCCGCGGCCTGAGGAGACGAAGAAGCGAGGCCTGCTCTCCCTGGGGAATCCCCGGGCTCTACTGCTCCCTCCGCCATCGCCTCTGCTGGGTAAGGCCGCACTTTCTTCTGCGGTGGCAGGGAGGCTCCGCCGAAGGACGCAGAGGATTTTGCACTGCACTGCATGTGGGGGTGAAAGCGAAGGAGGCAGAGCCAAAGAAGAGGGCTGCGTGACCCCTCCTAAATGGCCAATCGTTCACCGCCCCCTTAAAGAGGTTCACTGCCCCCCAAATTCTCCTGAGCCTCCCACCGCCCCCTTGTATCACCTCACCGCCCACCAGGGGGTGGTACCGCCCACTTTGAGAATCAGTGGTCTAGATCAAGGCACTTGGAACTAGAGGCAGAGCATACAACAGAGATAGACTCGCTTTTCCCAGCGGCTTAGAGATAAGAAGAGGAAAAGCAGGTGTGTGAGGAATGATGTCATAGGAGGGTTTGAGACATTTTATGTGGTTTTCTGCTGGTACAATCCTTTGTGAGAGCAATGTCATATTCAGGTGAACAGCTATCAGTTCCTGGTCCTACATTTCTGAATTCATGTATTCAAGTTTCGAAGTTTGTTCGTTTCTAGTTTCATGTGTGGCATAGGTTGCCTGCCTTGGATTCATGCTATCATATTTATTGATATATCTATGGATTGTCTCTCGAGACTGTATTTGAAAAGATTTTGGAATCTTGACTATCTTGGAAATAACTTTTTAAACTTTCATCCTCCTTTTTAGAATTGCTCATTTTTATATACTTTTCTCTTAATAAACTTTTACTTACTGGATTGCCTGGACAGAGTGTAGTTTGTGGTGAAAAGGTGTTTCAGGGCTCCAGTGCAACAGAATATTACTTGAGAACACAGACATTCTAGTCCACTCTGACAACCATTATATCAGACTACACTAGCCTTAAGGAGGCACCAGTAAGACCTTTGTGGACCTAATCTTCTGGTTCTCCTGGCTGCTCAGTCCAGTATTTCTTTACTGATTATGTCCATTTCAAACTGGCCAAATTATGGAACTGAAATGGCATTGGTTGCCTTGGTAGCGATCTATTAGTGACCCTTCTGGATATATATATGTTTTGTGGCCAAATTTATATAGATATATATATATATATATATATATATATATATATATATATATCGAGAGAGAGAGAGAGAGAGAGAGAGAGAGAGAGCACAACAGCGCAGGCAGAAAAGCAAACATCACAAGGAAGCATGTCTTTGTAGGAGAGTGAATATTAGGAAGAACTTCCTGACTATGAGATCTGTTCAGCAGTGGAACTCTCTGCCTCAGAGTGTGCTTCCGGCTGGTTGCTCATATTAACTATATGTATTACTGTGTTAGAGTGTCATTTTGTGTCATTTTGGTTGGTAGTCCCAGAATTTTGTAAATGTAAAAAATGTGCCGCGGTTCATAAAAGGTTTGGAAACACTGCCCTAGGAGGTGAGAAGGGTGGGGTATAAATATGGCAAATAAATAAAGAAATAAATAATCCACATCATCTGCTTTGAGCTGGATTAAATGAGTCTACACTGCCATATAATCCAGTTCAAAGCAGATGATCTGGATTTGATGGGGCCTAAACTGCAGTACCTCAGCTGTGAAACTTCCTCCCCTTGGAGAGCTAACTGGCTTCAGTGTTGATTCCCTTCTGGTGCCAAGTCCAGATTTCACTTCTAACAAAAACCTTTTAATTTATTTTAAATTTGTATCAACATAGCGTTTGCTGTTGAAACTTTTTAAACTGTTTTTCTTTTTGCCATATTTAATTTTTTTCTATTCCCTTTAAGATGTTTTATTGTTTTAATCTAGAATGGTTTTAAATTCTGTAATGTTTCATCCGTATACTACCCTGAAGTCTCACAAAAAAAGGGAAAGTTGTAAATATGTAAAGAAACATGAAGAAAAAAATAGCCCAATCCATCTCTAGTTGGAAGTAGCAGTAGGATTAAAGTCAGGGGTGGAAATCCCATGTTATTCCAGGGAGTGGATCGAAACTTCCAAAAGCTTGACTCAGCATAGTCAGTGCAATGGGATGGAGTCCAACAGCCCCTACAGGAAATGAGAATTTTTCGAAGAGAGAAAGCATGAAGGGCTAAAAAATTAATCTCACCCTCAGCAGTTCAAATCCGAGGTTTTTTTAGGGGGAATTGAGGAGGCTTTTCTTAACAATTAGCAACAGTAAGGGATAATATAACAGAGGGAAAACTTATACAAGACATGGGTAACCCCCAACAACCTGGCATATGTTCCCCAAACAGCCCATACAGAGAAAAGGATTTTTCAAAGCAAACAAACAAACGTTGCATCTTCTCTGAGGCGCCATCAGTCCAAAGAACAGTGGGAATCAGAGAAGAGAAGGTCTTGGAGTTTGTGTGGGGAGAGCCAGTGTTCTGGCTTACTGAGAAGTCCTTTGTTCTTGAGAAAACTAGAAAGTCCATGTTGCAATAGTGAGAGTCGATAGCTGCCCCTTCAGTACAGGGCCAACATTGCAGGAGAAAAGCTTGAAATAAACAGTAGAAAGTCCAGGGAATGAAAGAGTCCATGCTTGATCCAAAGAGGTACTGCTCCCCCCAAGCCAGATGGATCCTTGGCCTTTCAGGTCCCCAAACATGGCAGAACCCCTAGGGATACCACATAGCCGGTCCGCTGATGAGGGGGCCCTTCAGGGTCCCAGGTTCCCATGATGGAGCATGGCTTTTAGCTGAAACCAGCCAGGGAGAGTCAGTAATGGATCAAAATGGGAAACAGAGAAAATGGGTCTTTGGTGCTTGGAAACTAGAAATCCCAAGTCGGTCCTTGGGGAACTATGTATCCCCTCTGCCAATACCCCCTGGGCCGAAGGTCCGCAGCCCTGCTGGTCCTGGGCTCGGATTTGCTGGAAGAGCCTCAGGGGCAGCTCTCCCTGAGAACTGGGCCGAAGGTTGCTCCCGGCTCCCACCTTCGGAACAGCTGAGCCGGGGTGAAGTTCAGAGCGTGTTGCTTTGTGTGAATAAAAATACCAGAGCGGCTTGTCTCCTCCAGGCAAGAGGAAAGCCAGAATGGAAAAACCGAGATGGCAGAAAAAGGTAGAAATATTATAGCGGAAATATGAAACAGAAACGGAGGCAATCGGTGAAACCTTATTTTTTGCGGATACTGGTTCCATTGACATCAATGAGGACTCCGTATCCATGTTTTTGGCTCCAATGTTTCCCCGGCCCCCAGACACCAAAATGGCGCCCAGGGGGGAAGCAGGCAGAGGCTCTGCCACTTGGGAAAGGTTGGTTTTATGTGTTAGAGACAATGTGGCCGAAAGGGATGCAAATGTATCCTTGGGAGGAAAACTGATGCTACTTTTGAAAGGGGGCTTTTGTGGTTGGTGTGGCTAGAATGTATCCAGGGAAAATGGAGTATAGGTAGAGGCAGAGGGAAAAGAGAGAATAAAGCTATTTCACTGGTCTTTGTCCTGGTGCAACCTGGCCCAAGTGTAGTGAAAGGATCTGTGGAACTCTCCGCTGTTGGATTCCTGTCCATTACGGCTTCATACACACACACACAAAGCTCCAAGAAGTTCAAGCCAGCATGGCCAATGGTCGGGGATGAAGGAGTTTTGGCTGAATGCATAACTGGGATCAACTGGATCAAAGTCCACACATTCAGCCAGTTGCAGTGTTTTCCTTTTAACAACTGTCAATATGTGGTTTATGTACACTGTTGTTCCTGGATGTTCCTTGTTTTGTTCATGATCTGTTTGTTTCCGATGTCAGGATGTCCAATCAATCAACAATTGCCTTGTTACTTCACTTTGTTTGTCAGCTTCTGCCTCTTTTGCTCAAACAGAAATACACACTCCTTATTTTGAAGGTCACTTGGGCTTCTTAATGGACATTTATCCTGCAAACAGCACACTGATCTTTGACCATTCTGCAGGGCATTGGCAAATCTGGCACATACTGAACCTTGTTAGCTTCACAATGACAGTGCAATCGGAAGACACACAGTTCGCTGAATACACAGCAGAGGTTGCGGCTTTGTGAGCCAGCGCTGAAAATATAATTAGAAGGAAAGGGAGCAGGACAGATCATTCATTTAGGTCTGTTTTAAAACAAAAACAAAAACAGGGCTTTAATGAATGCACTGACCAATATGCTTTGCGCTATTCCATCCATGTGTTGTTGTTGTTGTCTTTTTACAATCTCTTTGGTTCCAACTCATTATGCTAGCCTGTTCATTAGTTCTGTCATTTACTGGAGGTAAATAACAACTCAGCCACCCCGAAAGCAATGAAAACTCAGTGGCCTGTGAATTGTTTTCCCCACCCTTTGAATTTATCTTGTAATGTCAGAGCCAGACTTCTCTGGGGTGCAAAGATGGTCCACTTCCCCAGGCTTTTGTCTGGCTTGAATGCTTGCTTAATCACCCTTGATAGCTGTTAAGTCTCTCTTATTCCACAAGGTGTTTGAGGTGGACTGGTTGAGCAGAATTTAAATGGTTTTAATAAGCATCTCTCCATGATTTAATGCAGCTCCTGGGGTTAGTTTGGCAGAGTTTGGAAAAGTTATTTGGGGACGAAGAGAAAAACCCAGAATTCCTAAGCCAGCATTGTCAACCATGCCATTATGTAGATAATGGGAGAAGTAATCCATAAAATACACTGCTCAAGTACTCCCCTTACAAGCAAGCAAAGTTTATTGATTAGTCCACTGACCGTATCAACATTAAAGAAAAAAACAAAAAATGTACACAAGTAGACACTACTCACTATCCTAAAACTCCTGTAATAGTGAACTAACATACATTAAAACTTGATTAAGTTAAAAGATAATTAAAAATATCATCATTAAAATGCCAAGGTAAAGCTCTCACCACTGCGCCCCTCATCCAATGACTGTTCAAGCCACACACATAACCCCCATTACATCCTGGTGAGGTTTAGGGGAGGTGGGCCACGGATTACGGGATTTTTAGTACTTTCACATGCTTTACTTCCCACAGGCCACTGTGCCCCCAACCAAGAACAATACAGACAAAACTTGGCACACAGTGCCCCTAATGAAGCAGGTTTGGTACTTTTCCAAGCAAAAAGTACAGTCAGAGAGTGATGCTACCTGCACGTCAACTCTGAAAAAGAGGGTTTTGGTGTCTGGAATCAATCAGGCACATGTTATAGAAGACTAACACCCTGATTAAATGCATTTTAATCCACTCTGTGCCAAGTTATACCACATGCTATATGAGTGGGAATATAGTGCAGTTGAGCTATGAAAGTTAATGGAATTTTTAGTGCTAATGGGAGAACATCATTGCGCATGACAGAGCCGGTCTGGTTTCACTGCTGGCAGGAAGCCCAGACCTAAAAGTTGCAAAGAGAGAACAAGGAGGCTCTGCATTGATAAGTTTGCCTGTGAGAAAGGAATACGTTTATAGATGGCTATTGTTCTCATTTTAGTGATGACAGAGAAATGATGTAAATGATTTGAATGATGTTTATTGGATTATTGAAATGTCATGTAACAACATTAATCACCAGCCAATTATGATTGTTTTAACCATGAAGAAGGGGTGGGTTTAACTGACTGGAATCCATTACGAGTATAAATGCCTTTGTATGAAATGTATCGGGTCCTTTGCCCTACCCACGGCCGTTCTGTAGGCAAAATACCCACCAGCTGGTGATAGAAAATAAACCTTTTTGTTTTTCATCCTACTTCTCAGTTGTCACGCGTTTCTCCTTCCTAGTATCCGCACGTTCGGGCAGCGTTGGTAAGGTTAACTTGGTACTTGGAGTTCTAGAACTCCCGGTTCTGCTTCATTTGGTGACCCCGACGTGATGGTAAAAGGTGTCTAGACGGGTCTGTGTTGAGGGAAAACGAACGTGATCTCCGTTGCTGACAGCGCTCGCTCCCGGCAAGTAAGGTGAGGGCATTCAGAGGGCTGGAAAGGACGTCCCGCCTGTTTTTGACCGATTTTTGCACTGAGCCGGTCGCCTGATTCGCCCAAAACAAAAAGCCGGGACCCGAGAGAGACTGCAACTAACGTTGAGGGTGAAAGCAAAGCCTGAAGGAAGAGGCTGGCTGGGAAGCAGCCTCTTTGAGAGCCGGCTAGTATAAAGTCCAGGGACATCCTAACACGGTGCCCGGCCGCAGGGGCCAGCAACTGGCATAAGCGCGCAGAGGAGTCGGAGGCGACGCCAGGTCCGACGCCAAAGGGAGCCGACACAACGGGATTGGTGACGTGGGAAGGCGAGACGCGAGTCCCAGGGTCTGCAGGACATCGGCAAGTATAGTTTATTTCGTGCACTTTAACACTGAGGGAACACACTGGGGGAAGGGGGGAGAGCACTGAAGTGGGGTTTGAATCTCAGGCAGGAGAGATGGGAAGTGCAGGCTCAAAGCAGAAGAAAGAGACCCCTTTGCAGTGTGTGTTAGATAATTGGGACAGATTTTGTTTGCTAGCAGTTGAGGGAAACACCCAGGAGATGAAATCTTTGAACTTAGTAATCTGTGCACAGAAGTTTGGCCGTCCGTCCGAGAGATCG
>JARBWK010000004.1:148636903-148663757 GCA_030556195.1 Anolis apletophallus
TCGGGCAGCGTTGGAAAGGTTAACTTGGTACTTGGAGTTCTAGAACTCCCGGTTCTGCTTCACTATGCCCCATTCTACATTCTACTGCCATTTGGAGGAGAGTGGACCAGGGATGGACTTGAGGTCCCTCCATGGTTTATGGGATTTGTAGAAATTTCAAAGTCTTATTTCCCCAGACCACTGCAGCCCTGAAAAAAAAGACCCAAAAAGACTACATTTTGGGCCCCCCCCGGCCCCATGACCCAGTCTACATCCTTCTACAGTTTAGAGGGGGGGCAGACCATGGAGGGGGACTTCAACTCCCTTCTACTCATTGCCCAAGACCGCTGCGGCTCTCAACAAAGACCGATAAAGTCCAAAATTTAAACAAACAGAGCCCCCATGACCCATTCTATCTTCTACTGCAGTTTGGAGGAGGGGGGCCCATAGATGATGGGCAGGCCTTTTCCATTGGGGCGACCTCGCGGCCGCGTGGGGCGTGTCCCCGGGGGGGGCGTCCCACCGGGGAGGGGCCGCCGTTTCACTGCTGGCAGGAAGCCCAGACCTAAAAGTTGCAAAGAGAGAACAAGGAGGCTCTGCATTGATAAGTTTGCCTGTGAGAAAGGAATACGTTTATAGATGGCTATTGTTCTCATTTTAGTGATGACAGAGAAATGAGGTAAATGATTTGAATGATGTTTATTGGATTATTGAAATGTCATGTAACAACATTAATCACCAGC
The DNA here is from genome assembly GCA_030556195.1 of Anolis apletophallus. NCBI lineage: Eukaryota > Metazoa > Chordata > Lepidosauria > Squamata > Anolidae > Anolis > Anolis apletophallus. The sequence goes on from JARBWK010000004.1 coordinate 148,637,626, forward strand.
CAATTATGATTGTTTTAACCATGAAGAAGGGGTGGGTTTAACTGACTGGAATCCATTACGAGTATAAATGCCTTTGTATGAAATGTATCGGGGTCCTTTGCCCTACCTACGGCTGCGTTCTGTAGGCAAAATACCCACCAGCTGGTGATAGAAAATAAACCTTTTTGTTTTTCATCCTACTTCACAGTTGTCACGCGTTCTCCCTCTTCCTAGTATCCGCACGTTCGGGCAGCGTTGGTAAGGTTAACTTGGTACTTGGAGTTCTAGAACTCCCGGTTCTGCTTCACTATGACCCATTCTACATTCTACTGCCATTTGGAGGAGAGTGGACCATGGATGGGACTTGAGGTACCTCCATGGTTTATGGGATTTGTAGTACTTTCAAAGTCTTCATTTCCCACAGACCACTGCAGCCCTGAACAAAGACCTATAAAGACTACACTTGGCATCCTGTGCCCCCATGACCCAGTCTACATCCTTCTACAGTTTAGAGGAGGGCAGACCATGGATGGGACTTCAACTACCTCTACTCATTGCCCAAGACCGCTGCGGCTCTCAACAAAGACCGATAAAGTCCATAATTAGCACACAGAGCCCCCATGACCCATTCTATCTTCTACTGCAGTTTGGAGGAGGGTGGACCATAGATGATGGGCAGGCCTTTTCCATTGAGCGACCTACGCGGCCGCGTAGGGCGATGTCCCCGGAGAGGGGCGTCACCACCTGGGAGGGGCGCCGCCCCGCCCCGCCCCGCCGTCGTGCCGACGCAGCCAGCCGGCGGCGTGGAGGACCGGGGGGGGGAGAGGGGACTCACGGGGTGGGTGCCCAGACCCGAGGAGGAGCAGGAGGAGGGGGGAGGCCACGAGGGCGGCCCCCATGGAGACTCCCCGGCAGCGGCAGCAGCAGTGCCCCGGGGGGGGCCCGGAGCCAGAGGCGCATCTTCCTCTTCCCCGCTGAATGAATGTAGGCGGGAAGGCAGGAGGGGGAGGGGCCACAGGGATGCCAAGGCCAGCCCCCTCGCCCCCCTCCGCGTGACGTCACTTCGTCGCCGCCTCTGCCAAAAAGGAAGGGGAGGAAGGCCTCGCCGGCCGCGCGCTGCAACGACGCCTGGAAGGAGAGACGCCAGAGGGAGGGAGCACTGCGGAGGTGCGGCGGCCTCTTCCTCCTTCCCTCCCTCCCTCTCCCTCCCGCCCCGTGAGTCCCCTCCCCCCCCCCGTTCCTCCGTGCCGGCGCGCTCGGAAGCCAGTGCGCATGTGCGAATTTCCGCGCATGCGCGGGCGCAGCCAGGAGCTGTCAGGGGGGGGGATAGTTTTTCCTCTCTCCCTTTCTGCACACACACACACACACGATTTTGTGAGTTTCCAACGCCATCACGGGGTTGCCAGATCTCTCAAGACTTAGGTGGTGTCAGGACTACCTTCTGCAGTGAATCATGAAGCAAAGCCTCATGGAAAAGCATAGGTCACGATTTAAGAGGAAGTCAAAATTCAAGGAGAAACAAGTAAAGAAGATAGCAGACAGCAGCGTAATTGTTTTAAGAGACTAGAACAAAGGAAGTGAAGTCTATATGTAAAAGCTATGGACCCCAGATAAAGGGCATCCATGCCCAGTCAGCCCAGTTAACCACCAATGTTCACCAATGACTCACCAGTGATGAAGACAAGCTACAAAGGCTGTATTACAATCTGCGGAAAGGATGCAATGTACAGTTTTGAGCCTTGGCCAGCTGATAGCTGGTTCACGCTTGCGGCAGTGTGATTGGAAAGCCAATTGGAAAAGTCAATGCGGCTTGTTGTTTTCTTAATGTTTCTTATTATATAAAACATATTTCATAAAAAGGTAGGAAAAGGAGGCAGGGGATGTAAGACAGATAAAGAAAATTATGTTAGTTACATTCTATTGAAGGGGTTAAACATTGTCCTTTTTCTGGCAGGTGTCCAACTCATGCGCCTGTGCACATGTATGGATCAGCAGACATACTTATGATTAATGAATCTTTGATGGTCTTTTTTTTCATGGATAAACCCATCCCGAAAGCCCAGATTTGTCAGAGAAGTCAATGAGGGGTGATGACCCCTGTGGCTTGCTTTTGGGTTGATATATTGGGTTGATATATTTTGATAATCTGGGATATGAGGAAGGATAGGATAAGGCAATCTCTGGCATTACTTCGTGAACAAAGATTCTTAGGAAGGACTCAACCCACACTTTTTACAAGCGTGTTGATGACTAAAAAGGCCAATCCGAGATAAGCACGTCCGGTTGCAGAAAGCACAGCAGAAAGTCTCCTTGGGTGAGGTTGTTTCCAAGTTGTGGTTCTTTCTGCATTGTCGTTTCTCTTTGAGACCCATTTGGCGTGCCTTCTCAAAAGAGGCCGCAGCATTGTCTCCATGCCTCCCGATGTGAGACCAGGGTGGACCATTGTTGGTGATCAATCTGGCCGAGCCTGAGATGTTGTTTCAGAGAGTCCTGTATCTCTTTTTGAGGGCGCCTCTCTTGCGCTGACCCATGGCGAGTTCATCATAGAGTAGTATCTTTGGGTGGCAGTGGTCCTCCATTCTAGAGACGTGCCCTGCCCAGCGCAGCTGTATTTTCAATAGCATGGCCTCAATGCTGGTGATCCCTGCTTGCTCAAGGACAGCAATATACGTCACAAAGTCAGTCCAGTGTACATTTAGGATTGAGCGAAGACAGCGCTGATGAAAGCGTTTGAGGAGTCGTAGGTGTTAGCGATAGGTGACCCATCTTTCAGACCCATATAGGAGAATAGACAGTATGATAGCTCTGTACACACTGATTTTAGTGCTTTGCCTCAGATGCTTGTTACTCCAGACTTTTTTGTGAAGCCTTCCAAATGCACTATATGCCTTTGCTAATCTGTGATCTGTCTCTTTGTCAATCTTGGAGTCTGAAGAGATGATGCTTCCCAGGTAAGTGAACTGCTGAACGGACTTAAGCACAGATTTGCCTATGCTGACGTGGGGATGATGGTGTTCTTCCTGTGGTGCCGGCTGGTAGAGAACTTCAGTTTTCTTCAGGGATATGAGTGATAGGATAAGGCAATAAAATATATTAAAAGGATGTAGAGAGGGAGATATATAATGAATTCAGTGATGGAAAAATGCTTTATTTATTTATTTATTTAAAAATGACATCTGAGATACAATAGTTCACTACTTGGGACTTTTATCCCAAGACCCAGTAGCTCCCTACTAGGACTGAATAGAAACTAGAGCTCTGCATAAACTTGGAAGCATTTTAAGGGTTTGCAAGGAAGTTACTTTTACTGTTGTCTAAAATAGGATGAAGACCTATTGAAATAGGATGAAGGATTTCCCCGGGTACTGGTTGTGGGGGGTCGGGAGCAGGTGAGGGTTTTGCCCTCCTTTCTGCTAGAGATCCCTGTGTACAACTAGTGGGCCACTGTGTGACACAGAATGCTGGACTAGATGGGCTGAGGCCCGATTCAGCATGGCTCTTCTTATGTTCTTATGTTCTTATGACCTGTGTTTGCTGTGTGCTTTCTGGGAAAATGGAAACCCTGTGCTGTTCACCCTCAAATTGAATTAACATTATTTCAAATATACTGTGCACTGAAACCCCCCCCCCCCGCCCCAACCCATCTGTCTTCACCCCCTTTCCCATTTATTTCCCAGTGTAACTTCCAAGGGCAGCAATTCATTTGATACATGTGGATTTTACAGTTTAGTTTCAGAAATGTAATTTCTCACTGGTTTGTACATTCTATGTCTCTTTATATGACTGAGTACATGTTGGTGGTCCCCTGATCTCTTTGTGGAACCCAGAGAGCAGAAAGTAGTAAAAGAATTGATATGGTCAGTTCATTTCAAAGAAGTACATAAAGGTATTATACCATTGAAAATACACACATAGGCTTAAGTCAGAAAATGCAGTCAAATATTAAAGTAATAGATAGATGAGATGTTGACACTATTTCCAAACAATGAATGGTGAAACCAAGTAAGCCTCCCCGAGATGCAACAAATTCAAATTATCTTTATTTTTATAGATGGATATTTTTCCAAAGAAGTTATATCTTTTCAAACCATCCTAATAATGTTGAATGATAAACCATTCAAAAATTGCCAAAAAGATTTAACACAATTTATTTGGTAGGTAAATAAATATAAAGTTGAAGTTGCGCCAAGATGACAGAAAGCGAGATCTGGAGTTACCTAACTTGAAAGTGTACTTTGAGGCTTGTTGTCTGGTCTGGTTAAAAGAATATTTTAATGCTGAAAGAAAAAAAATTACATTAAATTCAGAGGGACATAACCTGAGGTACGGTTGGCACAACAACATTAAAGATAATTTGGAATTTTCTAATCACTGTCAGAAAATTTGGACTAACTGTAAACACAGACTATGTATCACAACACCAATATGGATATTTAACCAAGATGCATTATATACATTTGACAAAACCAAGAAAGTAAAATGGATAACTTATTTGTGTGTATTGAAATTCATGAAGGATCATATGACTAAAAATAGTGGAAATGCTGGTATGATTCAAATTAAAATATGGCATTAAGTCAGGGGTGCTCACACCTTTTCAGCATGCGAGCTACTTATAAAACAACCAAGTCAAAATTATCTACCTACCCAGGCATGTAGCCGGGGGCTAAGGGGCTTCAGCCCTCCCCGAAATTCTCAGGGTGGTCCGCGAAAAGGCCTTACTGGTACATTATTTAAACTGTTATGTTTATTCATATCATGATCTGATCACCATGCTCATTATATCCCACATTAATGGGGTTATTGGGATAACAATACAAAAGGTTTGCTAGGGTAGACCCTCTTCCACCCAGTCTCAGCCCCCGAACCAAACTCAGCCCCGAATCAAAATCCTGGCTACGGCCCTGTGGTAACCTACCCATAGTTTGATAGAAGAAATAAGGGACATTTATGTGATTTTTCGCAAAAAATAAGGGACACTTCATAAAATGCATCCAGACAAGATTTCCTTCTCCCACCCTGACATCTTTCCACAGATATAAACAGGTGGAATGAAAGCAGACAGACTTTTAAGCTGCAAGGCCATTCAATGCTGATCAATGTGGCCAATGAAACATTCAAAAATGCATCCAGACAAGAGTTCCTTCTCCCACCCTGACATCTTTCCACAGATATAAACAGGCAGAATGAAAGCAGACAGACTTTTAAGCTGCAAGGCCATTCAATGCTGATCAATGTGGCCAATGGAACATTCAAAAATGCATCCAGACAAGAGTTCCTTCTCCCACCCTGACATCATTCCACAGATATAAACAGGCAGAATGAAAGCACAAAGACCTTTCAGCTGCAAGGCCATTCAATGCTGATCAAAGCTGCTGTGCAGATGAACTCCTTGCAGTTGCAGATCTTAGGCTTTGGCAGAAAATGGCTGCCAAAGCCTCCTTGTTTTTGTCCTCCCTCGTGGCTTGTCTTCACCACCACCGCACACTCCAAGTGCGCATGCGTGGGCCATGCACCATCCCCCTCCTTCCCTCTACTGCCCTCTTTCTTCTCCCTCCCTCCTCCGCAGGCCACGCTATGACGGCAGCAGTGGGTACTGAGGATGGAGACGCCGGCGAGGGAGTCGCTGGGCTGCCCGGAGGAAGATGCACGCTGCGCACAGGGCTGCAATCGACTAGTCAATCACGATCGACCTAATGAGCACCCCTGCATTAAGTGTTATTGATAACCAATTCTTTTTAACAAGGAGGGAATATACTATAGCATTTGAGCAGTGAAAATGATCCTATAGTACAGGGCTGCCCAACTGGCGCCCCGGGGGCCGTATACGCCCCCCCCCAGCCCCTTCCCTCCGGCCCCCTAAGCTTTTTTAAAAAAATAAAAAATTGAAAAATGAAATAAATAATAAAAATTAAAAAACATCTACTTCCGGGTCCGGAGCAAGTATCGCGAGAATACACAATCCACACGGGATTTCGCTGTCAACGCGAGATCACGCCGGCGTTGACAGCGAAATCCCATATGGATTGTGTATTCTCGCGATACTCTTCGGCTACTCTACTACTGGATCGCTGAGGCCCACAGACGCGATTAGGACCTTCTTCGACTCAGTCGGTCGTCGCCTCTCTCGTCGTCCGGGTACTCCTGGATCCTGCGCATTTGGAAAAGGTAGGCAAGCAGGGGGCTCCTCAGGGGCCCCTCATTCCCTCCCCCATCTCCCTCATGTATTAAATATAAAATTAAATATATTTAAAGATGAAATAAGGGGAGATGGGATACATTAAAATAAGGGGAGAGGGGAGGATGGAATTAAATATATTTAATATTAAATAAAAAGGGGAGAGGGGAGGATGGAATTAAATATATTTAATATTAAATAAAAATAAGGGGGAGGGGAGGATGGAATTAAATATATTTAATATTAAATAAAAATAAGGGGAGAGGGGAGGATGGAATTAAATATATTTAATATTAAATTAAAATAAGGGGAGAGGGGAGGATGGAATTAAATATATTTAATATTAAATTAAAATAAGCGGGCCGGGTAGAGGGTGGAGCTGGGGGTGGGGAAGGGGCGGAGCCAGGGCGAGGGCGGAGCTGGGGGCGGGGGCAGACCCTACGGCCCCCCAGGTCATCAGTGACCGGAATTCAGGCCCCTGGGCCGGTAGAAGTTGGACAGCCCTGCTATAGTTTATGCCCTAATATAAAATAATAATACAATTCCAACAGTGGAAGATTGAGTTGCTTAATATTCAAACTTGCAAAAATGAGGAAAATAACAATTTTATTAAGTGATAATTCAACAGAAAGATTTAATGATGAATGACAGCCCTTTTTGCAGGTCACACGAGACAGTGGAGAAAATAATACATTAGTAGTTTTGAAAATTAATGGTCTGATTTTAAACTTTTTGTATGTGTCTTCATTTACAATGACGAATCTGGAAATATAAGTTCATTTTACACTTAAGCCAATGATAAGAAAGCACAAAACCAATTTTATATTGTTAGAAGTTTAAAAAATATTGCTTTTCTAGGAATATTTATCAAGAAGCATTTAAAATAAAAGTTTAATTTTAAAGGCATTGAAAAAGATAACTCTGTACAATGATGAATTCTAACAAAAGATCTTGCTATTTTGAGAAAAGTGTTGATGTAGAAGTGTATCTTCTTACAAATACATAGTGAGCAGACATTTGATATAAAAATGTTTCAGACTTATATGGCCTTGTTAGAAACCGTGAAAATGCCTTTACAAATCAATTCTCTATTCTTTAGAGGCGTTAAAATGTTGCTCTTCATGAACAATTGTGAATCTTAACTATTTCAAATTTCATTTTATGAGAAATGGATACCTGAGAGTACTTTTAGAACAGTGTTTCCCAACCAGTGTACCGTGGCACACTAGTGTGCCGTGAGCAGTTGTCAGGTGTGCCGTGGGAAATTGGAACCTCCAAGACCCTTTCTTCCCCCTCCTACCGAAAACCTTTTCTTCTCCACTCGGGCTCCCTTCTTCCCAGCCTCACTCTGCTCGCTTTGCCTCGCTCTGCTCTGGGGCGAGTCTGCGCAGTAGCGCCCACACGGGTCACGTCTTCCTCCCTCCCCCCTCCTGAACACGCTCACGCTGCCCCCTCGGATCAAAATGGCGGCAGAAGCAGCAGTGTAGAAGAAAAAGTAAGTGTTCGGCAGGAGGGGGAAGAAAGGGCGCAAAGGGGAAGGGGGAGGAAGAGGTCTCTGTCAAAAGCTGGCATGGGCAAACTTGGACCTTCCAAGTGTTTTGGACTCCAACTCCCACCATTCCTAGCAGCCTCAGGCTCTTTTCCTTTCCCCCTCAGCCATTTAAGCAGGAAAGGGATTCAGGCTGTTAGGAATGGTGGGAATTGAAGTCCAAAGCATCCAGAGGGCCGAAGTTTTCCCATGCCTGTTTTAGGGACCTTAAAGTGGTGAGCCTCCTTCCAACATTGTGATTCTGGATAGAAAACAAACAACAACATAACATAACATTGTTTGAGTCCACAGTGATCTCTGGGTGTAGGTGAACTACAACTTCCAAACTCAAGGTCAATTCCCAAGCAAATCCTTTCAGTACTTTCTGTTTTTAATGAGAGTTCAATATGCTAAGTTTGGTTCAATTCCATTGTTGCAAGAGTTCAGGATGCTCTTTGATTGTGTGTTAACTATAAATCCCAGAAACTGTAACTCCCAAATGTCAAGGTCTATTTTCCCCAAACTCCATCTGTGTTCACATTTGGGCATATTGAGTATTCATGCCAATTTTGGTCCTGATCCAACATTGTTTGAGTCCACAGTGCTCTCTGGATATAGGTGAACTACAACTCTAAAACCCAAGGTCAATGCCAACCAAATTCTTATAGTATTTTCTCTTGGTTATGGGAGTTCTGTGTGGGAAGTTTGTGTATTTCTGCCATTCCTGCCAGAATATCTATGTTGTGTTCATTGAAACAGGTCCAGGTTTCACACTGAGTGTATAAATACATTTAAATATATATTAACTACTAGCTGTATCCGGCACGCGTTGCTGTGCCCTATTTTGGAGATGCGAGGAAGTCTGAGTATGTAAGGGTTGGAGTTGTTGTTAGTTATGGTGTTGTTGGGGTCATGGCTGTGTCGTTGTGGGTTGTTCTGGTGGGTGGGATGTTGGAGTCCTGTGGAGTTGTTGTTGTGTGGTGTTGCTGGCGTTCTGCATAGCTTGTGGATATACAATGTTTTTTGTTTTTCCGTCCGCTGTGTTGATGTAGAGGTTGATGCGTGTGTGGGTGGGGTACTTTGGAAGTGAGTGGAGGTACTTGAAATCCCATTATCCATGTAAGTTACTTCATGTGTCCTCCTCTAATCTGCAGTCGGATGGAGTGTGAGTCATGGGGGGTATTGTTTGCCAAGTTTGGTCTTTATCGGTCTTGGTTCTGGGACACAGTGGTCTGTGGGGAATGATGGGTTTTGAAGTACTACAAATCCCATTATCCATGGAGGTACTTCAAGTCCCATAATCCATGGTCCACCCTCCTCCAAACTGTAGTAGAATGTAGCGTGGGTCATAGGGGCTCTTTGTGCCAAGGTAGGTTACTGTAAATTCAGGCCATACACAATGTCCCATGAGCTGAGGCGTAGTCAGGAACAGCAAGTTAATGAAGCCTTACTGTCAATTCAGGCCATACACAATGTCCAATGAGCTGAGGGCTAGTCGGGAGAATCAAGTTAATGAAGCCTTACTGTCAATTCAGAGCGTAAACAGCATTCCATTAAGTGAGGCCTAGTCAGGGAAATTAAGTTAATGAAGCCTTACTGTCAATTTTGGGCGTGGTCTGTGATTTGTAGGGGTGTAAATTTTCTGTGGGAAGTGAATTGGGTGTTTGTGTTTGTGCCTCAGCCCTTTGCCTTATCCTCCTCTGACAGTTTATTATTGGTCGGAATGTTCATGTTGGCTGTCCAGTACAGGAGTTATGCAAATCCGCCGTTATTGGCAGCCAATCATGTTGTCAGAATGTAGAGGCTGGGAGAGTCGTTGGCAGCCCCAGAGGATGCTGGGAAATGTAGTTTTTTTACTCGTTGTTTTGGGGGCCTTTTAGGTTTTTTTGGGGGGGGAGTTTCTTTGCTACAAACCTACCTTGTCTGAGGCCTATTTCTGTTGGCAAGTTTGGTGTCTTTGCGTTGTAAGGTTTCTCTGTTTGGGACGGTCGTTCCATGATGACCCTTCCTTTATATATATAAGATACTAGCTGACCTGGCCACGCTTCGCTGTGGCTTTTGTGTGTGTGGTGTGGTGCCTGCTCTGTCCACCTCCTCCTTCTCCTCCGATAGGGGACCTTCGGCATCGCGGGGCCGAAAGGGGACCTTTTCCACCGGGAAGGCGGCGCCGTGGGCGCCCCCTCCGCTGCCTCCTCCGTCGCCTCCCAGCTGTTTCTGGACCCGGGGCGCGCGGTCTCTTTCCCTCTCTCTCTATTTCTTGATCTGCATGTGTCTCGCACTCTCGCGAGACACACACAGGAAGAGAGACCGCATGAACCCGTCTGAGGCGGGAGGGATGGTGCCCTTTTCCCGGGCACCTCTCTATCCTCCTCACCCCACCCTCCTCCCTTGAATGTAGGAAGGAGGGCATGGAAAGGAGGAGAAAGAGATGCCCGGGAAAAGGGCAGAATCCCTCTTGCCTGTGCCGGGTTCGCGTGGTCTGTCTTCCTGTTTTTCTCTAGGTCTGTGTGTCTCGGGAGAGTGCGAGACACATGCAGATCAAGAGAGAGAGGGGGAGAGAGACCGCACGGCCCGGGACAGGAAACAGCTTGGAGGCTGTGGCGGAGGCCGAGGAGGTAGCAGAGGAGGTGCCGCCGTCGAAGTGGTGAAGGTCTCATTTGCCCCCCCTTCCGGGAGCGGCATGGAGGTGGTGAAGTAGGTCGAGGAGGCACCGGAAGAGGCGGGCACGGCGCCGGCGCTGCCGTAGCGATGATCCCCCGTTTGTTACCGCGGCGGCATGGAGAAGGAGGACGATGTGGTGAGCGTGGGCTGAGGGGAGGGGCTGGGTTTGGGGTGGGATGTGGAGTGCGCTGCCAGCATTGGAAAGCAGTGCTTTTCCCCTCCCCTTCCCTCGTGTTGGAAGGAGACCATTGTAATTCTCCATGCGCTGCTATTTCCAATGGGCAGTTTTTGGGGGCCGTGTTTCAGGGGGTAGCCTGGTATGTAGACCGGTTTTTTTGTGCCCTAGACATACCCCGTGGTATGCTTGAATGTGTTTGGGGTGTTTGGTGGTTATGGGGGTTATAGTTTTGCTGTCTATATACCGAGTTGCACGACCATTCGATTTTTATATATATAGTTGTATTACTGTGTTAGAGTGTCATTTTGGTTGGTGGTGTGTCCCAGGATTTTGTAAATGTAAAAAATGTGCTGCGGCTCAAAAAAGTTGAAAAACACTGCTGTAGAAAACAGCTAGAAAAAGTAGATTTTATTTAGAATGTTACAGTAGCATTGTGTATGATAAAGTATCTCTTCATTGTTTATGAACAGAATGGGGCAGCGAGTACATACTTGATGTCCAATAGGAACTGTGGCTTGGATACATGACTATCCTTGTTGCTCCATGCAGTAGAACTAGTATTTCAGGGCTATTATTTACGAGGGAGGATTCCACAACTGACATGATTGCAGGAAGTGGGAGGGCAAACTGCAAAAGAAAAATGGTGTACGAGCAAAGCACTTTGTTCATGGACTGGCTTATTCTGATTCAGTGGAGTCAGGATATGGATTACTTACATACTGCACATCATGAACTTGCCAATTGCATTGTCTAGAAATGCTGTTGGATGCCAGTCCGTGATGCTTGGTTTTCAACTTTTATCTCTTACCTGCCACTGTTTATGAAGCTTGAAGCGTCCTAACATCAAAACTTCGGGCTGTTCCAGCCCTGGTTCAGCAGTAAATGCAGAAAATATGATTCAAGGTGCATTTCAAGAAGAGGACTTTGATCAGGCAAAATAAATTGTTCAAATGCAATGACATTAATTAAAATTGTTTATTTTTTTAATGTATATAACAAAAATGAACATATGTATGTTGTATGTATGTGAGCAGCAGTGTGCATGTTTATGGTGGATTTCCGATTGGCTCCCACTTCCAGAGACCAATGTGACCCCCACCAATGATGGATCTGGACCAAACTTGGTACACAGAACCTCCAGGACCAACAGAATATATTGGATGAGTTTGGGGGAGACTGACATAGCAGGGTGGAAGTTGTAGTTCACCCTGCATCCAGAGAGTACTCTGAACCCCACCAATGACTGATCTAGGTCAAATCTGGCACACAGGCCCCCCCATGACCAACAGAACATACTGGAAACAGGTTTTTTGGAGAGGGAGTGGGTAATGGGACTGGCCCACCCAGGTAGGAGTTGTAGTTCACTCTGCATCAAGAGAGCACTCTGAACCACACCAATAATGGATTGAGATCAAACTTGGCACACAGAAACCTGATGATCAACTGAACATACTGGAGGGGTTTGAGGGGACTGACCCACCAGGCTGGAAGTTGTAGTTCACCCTGCATTTAGAGACTACATTGATGATGGATCTGGACCAAACTTGGCACACAGACCCAACTTTGAATATGGCAGGGTTTGAGGGTGATTAACCTTGGAATCCAAAAGTTATAGTTCATCCACATCCAGGGAATATGGAACATTGCCAATGATGGATCTGGACCAAACTTGGCAAACAAACTTGGCCAACTTTGAATACTGATGGGGTTTGGGGTGATTGACTCACAGTTTTGAGAGTTGTAGTTCACCCACATATTATGCATTCTTAATGAGCACATTCATTAAAAAAAACTACTGTAACTTTGTCTGATAAATAGCATTACAAGTTCCCTAATCTGGGCATTGCGGGGTACCTAAGGTAGTTTATAATATAGCCTCAGCAGTAATATAACATCAGATGAAGCATCTTCCATAAAGTGTTTCTAGTCTGGATTATAGTGAATTGGTGAACAACTCACACCAGCCAAAAACATAAAAGCAAGACATGAAAAAACACAAAATCAATCTATCTATAGATCGATCTATATGGAATAGTACTTGATGGCATCCTTCTATTATCCATCTTTTTTTGTCTTACTGTTCTTGTCTCATCTTGTTTTTGTTGTCTAATATTCTCCAATTCTGTCCAGGAAAAATTGAGATGGGAACCTGTCCTTAATTCCAGCATGCGAGCCATGTATGCTAAAGATCCTCTGAAGATGCCAACCACAGATGCAGGTGAAATGTCAGGGGGAAATGCTGCTAGAATACAGCCATACAGCCCGGAAACCACACAACACTCCAGTGATTCCAGCAGTGAAAACCTTCAACAATACATATGCTAAAGTCCATTCTGTGGTATATATGAAGTTTTGCCTTGAGTTAGAGTTCGATATATACTTGTTTGTGGGAAGGAAGAGATTACATTGGAAGAGTGAGGTCACATTGGAACATGGTTGGGTGTCCTTTTGGCTCTCTACGAGACACTTTGCGGATTTAATTGTTGGACATGCATTTGGATTATTGGGATTACCTGTTGAGCATTTGGACTTTGTGCATTTGCCTTTTGGAACATTGGAACTTCTAGTTCTTTGGGACTCCATGGACAATATGGATGGACTACTTACCTGTTCCCTTTGATCTTACCTCAGCACCAGTCTACACATACTTCCTGTATATTCTTTCCTAAGGTACCCCCATCATTGTAATGTGTGTTCCATAATCTGAAATGGTCATAGTGTCTCCACGTTGCATACATTCATCGATTATATTGTGTTAATTCAGCCTTTTTCATTCATAAAATAACTTTGATATTGAAGTATCTTATATTGTCCCATTCATGGTTTTCTACTAGTACTACCGCATTGTATTTTGTATGTATGTATTTAGCATGATTTCAGTACTGGCATACTTAGGTTGGTGTAGAGCAGGGGTGCTCAGAACGGTGATCGCGATCAGCAGGGTGATCTTCGGGCCTCATCCTGGTGATCTTCAGGCCCCTGACCAGGTTTTTTGCTGTTGGTCCTCTTCACACGTCCCTGCACGCTGCAAATAAGTCCTCCGTCGTTGCTCCTCCCCGCTCCCTGCTCGCGCGCCGCCTCCAAAAGCTCTGTCCAGAGTCCAAGAGGCAGAAAGGGCCCCCTCTTTTGGATTCTTCCTCCTCCCTCCGTCCTTCTCCAGCCACTCTGAGTCGTAGGAGACCAAAGGGGGCGGGCCTGGATGATGCGATGCATGGCTGGCCCCGCGCGCATGCGCAGAAGCACCCATTCTGCCTCTCGGACTTCTCGTGAGCTCTTGGAGGCGGCACGCATGCTGGCGGCGTGGAAATAGGAGCAACGACGGAGGAGGAGGAGAAGGACGCTTTGGGGTCATTTCCTTACCGCATCTCAAAGGTCGGTCTTTTTACTTTGGGGTGGGTGCTTGATTGTTCTGTGGCATGTCTCTTTGTTTATTTTTAATGTTTAAAAATGGCCTTTTAGCTCCAAAGCCTCTCTGCTTGCTTTGTTCCTTGAGAAATATATGTTGGGGAATATGGAAATGTGGGAGAAATGGGGTGGTTGGATGTATTTTTGCATGCCCTTTGTTTACCTTGCTGAGTATTAAATGGCCTTGCAGTTCAAAAGCCTCTCTTCTTACTTTCTGGCTGATAATATGTGTGGTAATATGGCAGTGTGGGAGAAATGGGGTGGTTGGATGTATTTTTATGCTCTGTTTTATATTGTTGTTATTAAATTGAAATGTTGATGTTTTATAACTTCATTTTATGTAAACTGCCCCGAGCCTGCTGGAAGGAGCGGTACATAAAAATGAATAATAAATATAAATAAATAAATAAGAAAATAGTTATACGTTTTACATTTCTGGGTAGGTGATCTTTGGGACTTGGTTCCTTAATCAGTAGCTCCCATGCTGAAAAAGTATGAGCACCCCTGGTGTAGAGGAGGATCAGCCCTGTGGGCCACCAAAATCTCTATCTCTATACCTTTATAAAGCGGAATGTTTGTATGTATGTAAGTTTGTATGTGTCCGGAGGGCGGAAGGGCGGAAGGAAATGTGGCAGCTTTTGGATTGGCTCCCACTGTGGGGTTATTTGCATAAACAACTCCCACTGGCCAGCCAACACGAACATTCCAAGACTCAAAAGTGCCAGAGGGAGGTAAGGAAAAGGCCTGAGGCAGTCAGGCATGGTGGGAGTTTAAGTCCAAAACACTTTGCAGCCCCCAAGAATGAGACAACAAAACCAAACTTGGCACACAGAACCCCCAAGACCAACTTTACGTCTTGGTGCAGTTTGAGGGAGGATGGACCATGGATTGGCCAGCATTCCAACATCCCAAATCTCAAAGGTGCCAGACAGAGTTCTTTACAAAAACGCTTCCTTCAGCTGAGTTTAAAAACTAGCCCTCAGCCTGAATTGACAGTAAGGCTCCCTCAACTTGATTCTCCTGACTAGGCCTCAGCCGGACCTGAACCAAACTTGGCACATATAACCCCCATGATGCCCTTTAAGTCCTGGTGCAGTTTGGGAAAGATGGACCACGGATTATGGGATTTGTAGTACTTCCAAGTGCTTTACTTCCCAAAGACCATTGTGGCCCCTAACAAAGACCGATAAATATGAAAACTTGGCACACAGAGCCCCCATGACCCACTCTACATCCTGCTGCAGTTTGGAGGAGGGAAGACCATGGATGATGGGACTTGCAGTACCTTCCCTCACTTTCCAAGACTGCTGCAAACCTAATCCAATCACTGATGAACACCAAACCTGGTACACAGAGCCCCCATGACCCACTCTACATCCTGCTGCAGTTTGGAGGAGGGCAGACCATGGATGATGGGACTTGCAGTACCTTCCCTCACTTTCCAAGACTGCTCCAAACCTAATCCAATCACTGATCAACACCAAACCTGGCACACAGAGCCCTCATGACCCACTCAACATCCTGGTGCAGTTCTGTGTGAGATGGACCACGGATGATGGGACTTGAAGTACCTTCACTCACTTCCTAAAAACAATACAACCCTCATCCATTCACCAATACAGGTCAAACTTGGCGCACAGAGCCCCCATGACCCAATATACATCCTACTGCAATTTGGGGGAGGTTGGACCACAGATGATGGGACTTCCAGTACCTTCAGTAATTTCATGATACCACTGTAACTCTAAATACTGATGGATCAAGACCAAACTTGGCACACAGGACCCCCCTCCATGACCCACTCTACATCCTGCTGCACTTCTCAAATGACCCGGGCACCGCCGGGTCACCAAGCTAGTATGTTAAAAAAAAGCACTGTAGGTTTAAGCAAGGCTCAACAGGAACAAAGGGAGGTGACCATTTAAAAAATGCAAAGGCAGAAATGCTATTCTAAGCACATTTTTGTTCAGGAGAACAAGCCATATTAATTGCAGTGAAACTTACTTGCAAGCATATGTGCATATGCTTATGATCCCATTTAAGAGGCCTACGAGTTTTTAAACTTTTGGGACAAAGAAAAGACGGATTTGATGAAAAGGTCAGGAATGGAAGCCCAGAAATTGGAGTCATTGATATGGTGATTAAAACAATAAACATGAAAGACAGTACCACAGGTCATGTGAAGGACAACACAACAGTATCTGTCACATCCAATCCCTAGATAATGTAGACTAAAGTCATTTCTATTTAAATGTAAATATTTGGGTAACTTGAAGATGTTACTAACTCCACTTCCATTCAAGAGTGCATTTCTCCCGATACATTTCAAGTTACAGGGTAACTTGAACTGGACAAGGGAAGGGCTCAAAATGAACGGATAATTCTCCATATTTTTTCCAGAGAGAAATTTCCTTCAAGATTCAAGCTGCATGGGTAAACTGTTACCAAATTACATTTTGGGGGGAAGCACTTATCTATTTTTTTCTAAGGTTGTGGTAAATAGTTGCACTACATTTGTGGCCTTTTTACGTGAAACATCTATAAGAATATAACTATCTGTTTGCATGAATGAATACTGGATGTGTTGTCGGAATGACTGGGTTGCTGTGTTTTCCAGGTTGTATGGACATGTTTCAGAACCATTTTCTCCTGAAGTTTCGCCCACATCTATGGCAAGCATCCTCAGAGGTTGTGAGGTCTGTTGGAAACTAGGCAAGTGAGCTTTATATATCTGTGAAATGTTCAGGATGGGAGAAACAACTCTTGTCTGCTTGAGGCAGGTGCGAATGTTGCAATTGGCCACCTTATTTAGCATTTAATGCCCTTGCAGTTTCAAAGCCTGGCTGGTTGCTGCCTGGGGGATCTTTTTGGGAAGGTGTTAGCTGGCCCTGATTGATTCTTGTCTGGAATTTCCCTGCTTTTTGAGTATGCTCTTTATTTACTGCCCGATTTTAGAGTTTTTTTCCATACTGGTAGCCAGATTTTGTTCATGGTTTCTTCTTTCAGCTAAATAAATTCCCACATTTTCTGCTTTGAACTGGAATATATGGCAGTGTGGACTCAGATAACCGAATTCAAACCAGGTATTGTGGGTCATTCTGTCTTTATATACTGACATGCATAGCTGTGTGGAAGGGCCCAGAGATGGAGGGGGCTGCAAAGGCAATCTAGTCCAACCCTCTTTTGCTAATCACAAATATACACTTAAACCACTCCTGAAAGATGCCTTTGTTTAAAGACCTCCTGCTTTTTGCTGTGAAACTGTTCTTATAATAAAGAAGTTCCTCTTAAGTTTTAGGTGGAACATATGTCCTTGGAATGGAACACTTGTTTCACCAATAGAGATAGGTTGGTAAAGGCTGATTTCCAAAGAGTCAGAATTTTGCTTCTTTATTAATCAATTATCATCCAGCGTTTCTTGCAGGACAGGACCAAAGCTGGCATAGGTAAAGGTTTCCCTTCGACATTAAGTCTAGTTGAGTCTGAATCTGGGGGTGGTCTTCATCTCCATTTTTAAGCTGAAAAGAAAGTATTGTCTGCAGACGCCTCCAGCTAGCATGACTGCATGGAGCACCGTTACCTTCCCGCCAGAGTGGTACCTATTGATCTACTCACATTTGCATGTTTTCGAACTGCTAGGCTGGCAGAAGCTGGGGCTAACAATGGGATCTCATCCCACTCCCTGGATTCAAAATGCCAACCTTTCAGTCAGCAACTTCGGAAGCTCAGTGGTTTAACCTGCTGCGCCCGGGCCGGGGTCCGACCTTTGAAACGGCAACCTTTTAGTCAGCAAGTTCAGCAGCTCAGTGGTTTAATCTGCTGCTCCACCAGTGGCTCCTAAACTGACACAGGTAAATGTTTTCCCTGAACATTAAATCTAGTCTTGTCTGACTCTGGAGGGTGGTACTCCTCTCCATTTCTAAGCTGAAGAGTCGGCCTTGTCTCTAGACACCTCCTAGGTCATGTGGCCAGCATGACTGCCTGGAGTGCCATTACCTTCCCACATAAGTGGTACCTACTGATAGACTCACATTTACATGTTTTAGAACTGCTGGTCCTGCAGAAGCTGGGGCAAACAGAGGGAGCTCATCCCACTCCCTGGATTCGAAATGCCAACCTGTCAGTCAGCAACTCCAGCAGCTCAGTGGTTTAACCTGCTGCTGCTGGGGGGGGGGGTGTCCGAAGGTGGCATAGGTAAAGTTTTCCCCTTGACATTAAGTCTAGTCATGCTGGAGGATGGTGCTCATCTCCATTTCTAAGCTGAAGAGCCAGCTTTGTCTGTAGCCCCTTCCTAGGTCATGTGGCCAGCATGATTGTATGGAGCACCATTACCTTCCCACAGAAGTGGTACCTATGTTTTAAAATTTTATTTTATTTGATACATCCCAACAATTAACAAACTTTTGTCATACAAGACTTGTTTCAGTATACATTATTCCAAAAGTAAATATCACTTAAATGACATATGGCCAGCATGACTGCATGGAGCACTGCTACCTTCCAGCAGAAGCAGTACCTATTGATCTACTCACATTTGCATGTTTTCAAACTGCTAGGTTGGTAGAAGCTGGCGCCAACAGCGGGAGCTCACCCCGCTCCCCGGATTTGAACCACCAACCTTTCAGTCAGAAAGTTTAGCAGCTCTGCGGCTTAAACTGCTGCGCCACTAGCTGGCATAAACACGTTTAAAACAACCCCAAATACAATTGAAAAAGAGATTCACTGTCCCTGTTGATCAGTGGTTCCCAATCTGTTGTCCGTGGATCACCAGTGATCCGCAAGAGCTAAAATATGGTCTGTGGACTTACCATTACTATAGCATTCCAACAAGAGCGACTGGTCTCGTGAAACCCTCTGGAGTGGTGCCCCCCCCCTGCCCAACTTCAACGGTGCCCCCCTTCATCCATCTTCCACTGTCAAGAGCTTGGGTGTCGTTCTGAATGCACAGTTGTCCATGGAGGCCCAGATAACTGCCGTCAGTAAACAGGCCTTTTTCCGTCTTCGGCAGGCGAGACAACTGGAACCTTACCTTTCAGAGGAAGCCTTGGCTACAATAAACATCCAGACTGGAGTATTGTAACGCCTTGTATGTTGGCCTTCCCTTGTCGACTACTCGGAGGATCCGCACTATTCAGAACGCGGCAGCCAGGCTACTTGCAAAAAGATCTCTCTGACCAGTAGGTCATGAGTTCGAGGCCTGCCCAGGTCGAGGTGGGTGCTCGACCTTTAAGTGTAGCCTGCTGTCGACCTTTGCAGCCCGAAAGACTGTTGCATCTGTCAAGTAGGAGATAAAGATATCACATTAAGTGGGGAGGCAAATTTTGACTGAATTATGAGGCCATTAAAGAACTCCAGGAATGCTGAGGAATGCGGAAGGACTGGCCAGAGTTTGCCTCTGTTCGTCTATATGTGTGTATGTGGAAAAAGGCAGGGATTGTCTGCTAAGTATGTGTATCTGTAATCCACTCTGAGTCCCCTTTGGGGTGAGAAGAGCGGAATATAAATAAAGTAAATAATAAATAAACACCATTGAGATGCCACATTATAACTTTGCTACATTTGCACTGGCTTCCAACGAAATTCTGTTTAAGTTGTTTGTTCTGACCTTTAAAGCACTTTATGGTCAGGGGCCAGCATATCTCAGAGACCACCTCACCCCTCTTTGCCGCCAGTGATCGCCACGACTCCTCCAACTAAACTTACTGTATGTTCCAGGCCCCAAGGAAGCATGTCTCGAGAGCACGAGATGTAGGGCCTTCTTAATCTCTGTCCATCTTGTGGAATTCTTTGCCTCCCCACATGAGGGCCATGCATGACTTGCGGCCCTTTGCTCAGGCACTCAAGACCTGGCATTTTAGCAGAGCTTTTAATGTTTAATGCAGTCTATTCGTTATTGTTGCAATGTTTTTATGTAATCTGTTTTATGTAAATCACCTGGAGCATTTCAAATGGAGGGATTAATAAGTGAGAAATTAATGATGATGATTATAGTTCCGAGGCTTATTAAATATGGTTTTCTGTGGCCGAGCAGATGGCAGCTACTGGATGGCATATGTTCTGTATCAGAAACTAGAGCTGATGTGGTCTATCCCAGTGATTTTCAACTAGTGTGCCGTGAGAGATTATCAGGTGTGCCATGGGAAATTATTTTCAAACTTCATTCATACAGTATATAAACTACTAGCTGTACCCAGCACGCGTTGCTGTGCCCTATTTAGGAGATGCGAGAAAGTCTGAGTATGTAAGGGTTGGAATTGATGTTACTTATGGTCTTGGTGGGGTCATGGCTGTGTCGTTGTGGGTTGTTCTGGTGGGTGGGATGTTGAAGTGCTGTGGAGTTGTCAGTGTGTGGTGATCCTGGCGTTCTGCAGAGCTTGTGGATATACAATGTTTTTGTCTTTCTGTCTGCTGTGTTGATGTAGAGGTTCAGTGGTTTCCCAACTCTGGAGCACGCTACGTAGAGTTGTCCGTGGGAGAAGCATTCTGTGTCAAGGTCTATGCCACAGATTTGTAGTGTTTGTCCTTGAGCAAAAGCTAGTGTAGTGCAGTGTCTTTCTGTTCTGGCGTTTGTTCTGCCCTTTTTTGTTTGATGTATGTAGCGTTGTGAGTGTGTCGTCCAATGCTGTTCTTTTTAGAAGGCATGGCTTGTCTTTTGGGTCAGTTTCTGCCTGTGTGGAAGGAAGGAATGACATACAAATGGGTTGAGCAGTAGACACAAAGTTGTGTTATGTGCGTATTATGTTGTGTGTAGGTATTACTTTTTTGGTGAGGTAGTGGGTGTGTGGTGGAATTGTGGGTGGTAGTATGTTGCTGAATGCTTGTGTGGGTGGGGTGTTTTGGGTGTTTGTAGAGTATCAGTGCAGTGTTGTGTTTGGAGTATAGGTGGAGTTTGCTTTTGTTTGAGGTGGTGGTAGGTTTTTGGTCCCGTAAGTTTGGGGGAATGGGTTGTGATAGGAAGTTGTGTTGTGTGGGTAGGAATTGCTGGAGAATTGCTCCCTCATAGAGTTTGGTTTTGACAGTTTAATCACTCAGCATTCTATCCTAGCCTTGGCTGGCTGTGCCCAGCGTTACTATGGTTACTCTGCCTCCCTGCATTCTGTGTGGGCCGATGTTGGCCAATGGGTTTAGCTGGCTGCCGCAGAGGATGCTGGGAAATGTAGTTTTTTTGTATCATTGTTTTAGGGGCCTTCTAGGTTTTGGGGGGGAAAGTTTCTTTGCTAAAAACCTTCCTTGTTTGAGGCCTATTTTTGTTGGCAAGTTTGGTGTCTCTGCCTTGGAAGGTTTCTCTGTCTCTGTCAGTCGTTCGATGACGGGACCTCCTTTATATAATAGATAAGGCGCATCTGTCCCTTTAAGGAATGGAACCATAGCACTCTCGCGTCACCTAAGAAGTGAAACGAGAGTGCTATGGTCGCGTCATCTTGGATTCGCTCAGACGCGGCTAAGTAAACAAAGTTAGAATTAGTGCTGCAGCTGCGCGTCAAGTGACAGTGGTAATTTGGGATCACAGCAAGACAAGCGAGTGACAGTGATGGAGAAGTTTTTGAGAAGGGAAAATGCAAATGCCAAACAGGGCCCTGGACAAAATTATGACACAGATGAAGGCCCTAATATGAGTGGTGGACTAAAGAAAAAAGAAAAGACGGTGAGCTCGAGGCAATACAGTGAAAGCTATCTTTCATTTGGATTCACTTTCACCGGGGATGCCACTGCCATTCCTGCCAGGCTATCTATTTTGTGTTCATTGAAACAGGCCCAGGTTTCACACTGAGTGAGTGTATAAATACATTTAAAAACATTTTAACTATATGTATTACTGTGTTAGAGTGTCATTTTGGTTGGTGGTGTGCCCCAGGATTTTGTAAATGTAAAAAATGTGCTGCAGCTCAAAAAAGTTTGAAAATCACTGGTCTATCCAATGCAATTTTCTGAATCAGCACCCTAAATAACCCAAGCCGAATTGAAAGTTGACCAAAAAGCTGATTTGTAACAGGGACCACTCGCCAACATTGGTACCAATGTTGGAGAGTGGTCTCCTGGTCATAGAATCCTAGAGTTGGAAGAGACCTCACGGGCCATCCAGTCCAACCCCCTGCCTAGAAGCAGGAAAATTACATTCAAAGCATCCCCGACAGATGGCCATCCAGGCTCTGTTTAAAAGCTTCCATAGAAGGAGTCTCCACCACACTCCAGGGCAGAGAGTTCCACTGCTGAACGGCTCTCATAGTCAGGAAGTTCTTCCTAATGTTCAGATGGAATCTCCTCTCCTGAAGTTTGAAGCCATTGTTCCTCGTCCTACTCTCCAGGGCAGCAGAAAACAAGCTTGCTCCCTCCTCCCTATGACCTCCTCTCACATATTTATACATGGCTATCATGTCTCCTCTCAGCCTTCTCTTTAGGGTTGCCACATGTCCCTTATTCTAAGGGACGCCCCTTATTTTGGCCCTAAAATTTGTGTCCCGTTTTTTCAGGCCCTGTCCCTTGTGGAACTCTCTTCCCGAAGAGACACGAGCCATCCGGGACTTAATGCCGTTCCGCAGAGCTGTAAAGACCTGGCTCTTTAGACAGGCTTTTGCCGTCTAAATCAATGCTGCACCACCTACCATCTCGCTGCGCCGCTGTCAGTATGCTTTTACTGCTGCTGTAGTTCTGCTGCTACATGTTTTAATTTGGGGGTTTTAAATCTGTTTTATTGTATTTTATATGTTTTTATGTGTTTTAACCTGTGAACCGCTCTGGGCGTAAGAGAGAGCGGTATATCAAATTGAATCAATCAATCAATCAATCAATTATGGACTAACAGGACAGGACTAGGCGGGGTTGACCAGAGGAAGATGCACGCTGCGGTTTCCACGGCAATGCCTGCCTGGGGATTCCAACTCGCAGGGCAGGCTGACAGTCGCGCGCTTGCGAGTGTGTGCCTGCCTGCGTCCCCGTTGGAAGGAAGAGGCGATACAGGACTTTTTCAAAGTACAGTAGACTCAATTAACCGTTACCCAAGGGGAATGTTGGATCATGTTGGATAAAGATAGTTTCTGGTTGCTTGAGAGTTACTCTTAAAATAGGCCTAGCTGTGCATCCCAATACTATACAATGTTGTGTATCCCATACTATACTACACCATTAACTATTGACATAATAATCATGAAGACGTACTGTCTTATAAAATTTATTTTATTTTAATGTTTAGACAGCGCACTTTTAAAGTCAGCAAAGTCAAGGACTAAATACAGATGGAGAAAATAAGGCAGTTCTAATAATGTTTTTTCTGCATGACAAAGCATGCAGAAACATACCACGTACTGTTAAGAGGGCGTAAGTCAGTTTCTTTTGTGAGTTCCAATTATTATCTTATTCTGTTAATAAAACTATTTCTATCTAACATTTGAGTTTCATTTATTTAAATAAATAATGTTATTTATTATTTTAAAGATAATATAATAATATATAATATAATATAGTGTTACATTGCATTGCAATTTGATATAATATAATATAATGTCAATATATTGTATTATGTTATAGTATAGTAATTGTAATGTAATAATAATAATAATAGTATGATTACGGTATGGTATGTGGTATATGCATTTGGTATTGGTGTTGTTGTATTGTAACACAGTATAATACTGCCAATGATAATGTGATACAATAATTATATCGTGATATTATAATTTATATATTTGTATTACATGCAATATTGCTAACAATATTGCGATATGTTGTAATGTTAATTGTTGTTTTTTCAGTTTGTTGTAAGCCGCTCCGGCAATATTGTTATATGTACACTGTAAGCCACTCTGGCAGTATTGTTGTTTGCTGTAAGCCACTCTGAGTCCCCTTTGGGGTTGAGAAGGGTGGCATATAAAAATAGTAAATAAATAATAAATAATAAATTTCAAGTTTTTAACGAAGTGTCCCTTATTTTTTGTGAAAAATCCCATAAATGTCCCTTATTTTTTTCTTTAATTAAAGATTTTATTTACATACAAAAACAACTTACAATGTAGACGGAATACAAAACAGTGAACATTTTACATACACATAACCCACCACCAAGGCCTGAACAGGTATCCTTTACTTTGCCATATCTTTATAAATCAACCCTTAAACGAAATGTCAAATCCAAAATTCCTGACCAACAGGGTTATATTGCATTCTATTTTCACTCTCTAAAGCAGTGTTTCTCAACCTGGGGGTCGGGACCCCTGAGGGGGTCACGAGGAGGTCTCAGAGGGGTCGCCAAAGACCATCAGAAAACATATATTTCTGAGGGGTCTCTCCACCTGACCTTCTCTTCCTTTTTGGAAACAGATGGCAAATCCTCCCACCAAAAGTCATCCTCCACTGTGATTGGCTAATCTCTCAGCCAAGGGGAGAGCTGTTTCTAAGACTCCAAGCGGGGAGGGGAAAGCAGGCGTGCTTGGAGCATGTGCAGGCAAGGGAGAGCGTGCCAGGCTGGAGGGAGGGTCACACCAGTGAGTCCCTTCAAGACATGGGGGTTCCGTGTGGGACGTTTGGCCCAATTCTATCATTGGTGGGGTTCAGAATGCTCTTTGATTGTAGGCAAACTATAAATCCCAGCAACTAAAACTTTCAAATGTCAAGGCCTATTTTCCCCCAAACTCCACCAGTGTTCACATTTGGGCATATTGAGTATTCATGCCAAGTTTGGTCCCGATCCATAATTATTTGGATGCAGGTGAACTACAACTCCAAAACTCAAGGTCAATGCCCACCAATATTTTGTTGGTCATGGGAGTTCTGTGTGCCGAGTTTGACCCAATTCTATCGTTGGTGGAGTTCAAAATGCTCTTTGACTGTAGGTCACCTATAAATCCCAGCAACTACAACTCCCAAATGACAAAATCAATCCCCCACCCAACCTCACCAATCTTCAAACGTGGGAAAATTGGGTATTTGTGCCAAATTTGGTCCAGTGAATGAAAGTACATCCTGCCTATCAGATATCATTACGATTCATAACAGTAGCAAAATTACAGTTATGAAGTAACAATGAAAATAATTTTATTTTGGGGGGGGGGGGATCACCACAACATGAGGAACTGTATTAAGGGGTTGCGGCATGTAGCACCCATGGGTCCGCCTGGGCCACGGGGGAGGGATGACGCACCGGGGGTCCCGTTGGCATTGGGACCCGCACAGGCTGAAAGGGACTCGGAGGATGAGTTGGAAGGCCCAGAGCAAGATTGGTCAGCCGTGCCTTTGCCCAGTTCACCTGTAGAGAGTTTAGCCTGGGATCTTGAATGGGAGCATTCTCCCGGGGAAGGAGCGGACCAGGTGGAGAAGGGAGGCAGCGAAGCAGATAGCGGAGATAGTTATGAATTCCCAAATGGCCGAGGTTCCCAGGAGCTGGCCGAGCAGCAGATGGAGGCTAGCGGATGGGAAACTTCGGGAGGCTGCTTCTCAGGAAGATAGCGATACTAGGCTGGAAGAGCGGGCCGTTCTCATAACAGGCGAGGGACATAGAGGAGGGCAGGAGGAGCTGGCATCTGTCCCTAGACCGTCACCGTTCGGAAAGTAGAGACTGGAGCGCCGGGCCTAGATCGTCGGGGTCCCAGCCGAGGATTAAAAACGCGGCCCGTGGGAACTGATCCTCAGTTCTCCGGCCACGTCTATACTGAATAGGCGCGAGCGAGAGTGGGACCACAAGCCAACAGTGGTCATCAAGCCTTGCCTTGCCTTTGCCTTGTTTCCTGAGCCGCAGTGGTTTGCGGCACCGCCCTGGTCCTTGATTCGCATTGGATTGCGAAACCTTGCCCTGTTTCCTGATCCGCATTGGTTTGCGGAGCCTTGCCACGCTTCAAGCTATTTGCTACGATACTTTGGACTATTTGCTTTATACTTTGAACACTTGCATATTATTGGACTATTTACCCTTTTGAACTGTTTTATATACTCAATAAAGTAGTTAGCCTTTGCCATGTCTCCGTGTGTGTGTTAAAGGGGCAGTTCTAAGTCGGCGACAGACAGTTGGCCGGGAGAACTCCTCGAACCCCTTTCGCACCACGGGACGTACCAGGAACCGCAGGCAGCGCACCCAGGCTCCCATCGTCCCCACTGTCGCCATGGCTAACCTGACCGATGCCCAGGTGCAAGAGATGCAACGAATTGGGTGAGCTGCGGACCCGGGCCGGACGGCACCCGGGGTGAGCCCACCCGCCGCTTCAGTGGCAATCCGG